>JAJLTL010000135.1:0-32174 GCA_030568135.1 Vanderwaltozyma yarrowii
TATTTGTAGTATCCACGTCAAGAGCTAATACCAGAATAAAATGGGACATTATGTAAGGTATATAGTAATACATCGGGATATGTGTATATAAAATGTGTATATCATACTGGAGACAGACGTGTATATGCATGATGTGTTGTCCATTTGCGGGTTTAATACTAGATTTATGTTGCGGGGAAGGTCTCATATTATAAGATTCTATCCTGTGATTTTCTGTTTTCTATCCAGTTCATCTTTTAGTACAGTATGAAAAGGATAAAGATAGTATACATTGTTATATGTGTTAAGTGGGTATATCTGTTCAATGTATACCAGTATTTTTCCTATTATTAATACTGTTTCTATATGGTTATAGTACGTGAATACGGTTATGTTCATTATGGGGGGCTGTTTGCGCCGGGTAATTGTGCGCTTCGAATTTTTAAACCTTTTTCCTGTTTGCTAATTAATATAGAAAATATAAAAAAATAAGTTCAGAATCGAAGTTATATCCACTATATTATAGAATAGATTTGTACAAATCCATTCGTTATAAATCCACCAAGAGAGATTCAAATTGTTAGTAGCGGTAGAGATTATTATTACTGGTAGTCATGTTGTTATTAAACAGTTTGAAGTTGCAGTCAAATCCATTATGGATTAAAACTTCAACGAATTTAACAAGAAATTTATTGTTTTCAACAAAATCTTTTGTTTCTCAAGAAACTAAAAGCGCATTACAAGATGATATACCAACAATGATTACTCCTCAAATGCTAAAAATTGTTCCAAATGAATCAGATATGGTTACTTTAGAAAAACAAGATGAATTAATTAAAAGACGTCGTAAATTAGCAAAGGAGATCACAGAAATGAAAAAATTAAAACCTATTTCTCCAGGTTTAAGATGGTGGAGATATCCTGTATATCCATACCTATACAAAGGTAGACCAATTAGAACTTTAACTGTTGCTAAAAGAAACAAAGGTGGTAGAAATAATACTGGTAAAATTACCGTTCGTCATAGGGGTGGTGGTCATAAAAGACGTATTAGATTAGTTGATTTTAATAGAAAAGAAGGTGGTCAACAAACTGTTGAAAGAATTGAATACGATCCAGGTAGAACAAGTCATATTGCTTTATTGAAACATAACACGACAGGTGAATTATCATATATTGTTGCTTGTGATGGTTTAAGAGCAGGGGATATTGTGGAATCATATAGAAAAGGTATTCCAAAAGATTTATTAGCTGAAATGGGTGGTAAAATTGATCCTGCTATTTTAAGTGTCAGAACAGCACAAAGAGGTAACTGTTTACCTATTTCAATGATACCAATTGGTAGTATTATTCATAATGTAGGTATTACTCCAGTAGGACCTGCTAAATTTTGTCGTGCTGCTGGTTCTTATGCTCGTGTTATCTCTAAATTACCTGAAAAGAAAAGAGCTGTAGTTCGTTTACAAAGTGGTGAACAACGTTACGTTTCTCTTGAAGCTTGTGCAACCATGGGTATTGTATCAAACATTGATCATCAAAATGCTTCACTTGGTAAAGCAGGTAGATCAAGATGGTTAGGTAGAAGACCATCTGTTAGAGGTGTTGCTATGAACAAATGTGATCATCCACATGGTGGTGGTCGTGGTAAATCCAAGTCCAATAAATTATCTATGTCTCCATGGGGTCAATTGGCAAAGGGTTATAAGACCAGAAGAGGTAAAAATCAAAATAGAATGAAGGTCAAGGATAGACCAAGAGGTAAAGAACTAAGAATGTAGTATGTTAATACTAATGATTACTCCTCTTTGTTCATAACGAAAGAAACAACAAATATATATAAATGTATATATAACTTACTGAACTTATTCATAAACTTGTACATAACTAGAAAGAATATTTTTTAAAAAAATAATTAATATATTTAATAATAATAATCATAAAAATATTTGGGTATTATTGACCATTTAAATTAAAATGTTCCTAATCTAATTGGAAAAACTTCCAATCACCTAATTCAATAATTGAACCGATAACAATCTTAGCATGTTCTGCCATATGATCAAAACTTAATCTGTCCAATGTATCCATTGTACTGTGGATATACTTGTTTGTCTTTTTAAAATCACTTTCAATGACAAAGGCCGCTGGATAACCATTTTTGGTTGCACTACCATGATCACTACAAGCATAACCACATTTAGTTTCAACGTATGGGATTGACAAATATGAATCAATGATCAATTTAATGAAATCAGTTAATTCTGCAGTCACATAATCTGTAATGACACCGACATGTTCATTGTCTGGATCTTGAACATATCCTGTCATATCTTGTTGTAACATTGCAACCACTTTCTTTTGTTCTTTTGAATATTTTGTGAAAACGTCTAGTGAACCCAATAAACCACCTTCTTCAGCGGAATAAAAATGGAATTCTATAGTATTTTTTGGTTTATTACCTTCTTTTAAATAATGTTCGACATAAATTCGTAGCGCTTCTAAGTTTGTTACTGTACCTGATCCATCATCATCTGCACCTGGTGCTGCTAATACAGTTGGCAATATTAAATTAATAGAATCTTGATGAGAACCCATTACCACAATGTTTTCTGGTGTTTCAGAACCTTCAATTCTAACAATAATCGAGTACTGTTTCCAATCAGGATGATGGAATTGTTCAATAGTCAACAAATCTTCTGGTAAGCCACTTGTGATATTGTATAATTTTTCTTCTAACCACTGAGCAGATTGGAACCCATATTCAGATTTGTAATAACGAGTGTAGAAACTTGTAAATTTAGCTAAATTTTCATACATTGATTTTTTATCAATCTTTGTTGTTAGAGAATTAATGACTTTTTCATTTAATGGTTCATTTGGATAATTATATCTTGGGATTGCCTTTGATTCCAGATTTTTCTTAGAGAATGGTAAATCAACATGGTTTGTGATATCAATAAACTTGACACCTTTTCTTAATAACGAAAGTTTATCAGATTCTCGAGCTGTAATAGTTGTATCATCTGATATTTGTAAGATTCTCAATGGTTCAAACGGGAATGCATTGACTAATTCAATAGTTGCGATTGCAACAGTAATTAACGAAGAGAATTTCATATTTTTAGTAGTTTACTTCCCCCCTGTCTGTACGAAAGAATGAATGTATACGATACTGATATTTCACTGATTATAGCAACAGTTCTATATGCAAGATAATATTTTCAAACTGTTTATTCAAATATCCATTAAATACATTTTATTTCCAAAAATTTCACTTCCATGCTCCCTAATTCAAGTGCAAAAAAACTTAACTGCGGGCCTCAATAAGGATAGTCTAAGTTGCCTAAATGAATAAATGTGAATAATGGATATATGTATATAAGTATATTAACAAGGTATTGAGATTCTATAAAGAAGGGTGTTTATATTAGTTCTTATACAGATACATCTATATATTATGAGTTTTGAAATGATATTTTTACATATATAGATATAGATATATGTATGTAATTTTTTTATGTGTATATACACTTTGTTTAAAAAATAACATCGTCTTCTTGTTCGGCTACAAGATTTTCTGTTTGATCGTCATTATTATTATTAGTTTCTGTTCCTTGTGATACCTCCGTTTGTTGTTTTGATTCCAGTTGGTCTTTTAATTCTGCTTCTTCAGCTAGCCTTTTAGCCTTTAATTCTGCGTCAACTCTAGCAGTTTCTCTTTGTTTTGTTTCCTGCACTTTCTTCAATCTATAAAATTCTTCTCTATCTAATTCATCCAATTCACTATTGATGTATGCAATTGTATTCTCAGTTCTTGGAATGATGACATGTTCAATAGCATTGACTCTTCTGTTAGTAACTTTGATAACTTCATCCAAGATAATAAATGCTGTTTGTAATGATGCTAATTCTACTAAAGTTTCAACAGCCTTTGAATAAATTTCTTTTGCTCTTTGAACTTGTTGACCACCACGACCTAAACCAGTTAATTTAAAATCATTTATTTCACTATCAATGTATGATTCGAATTGAGGTAAATATACACCACTGACATTTTCATGACGTGATTTAATCTTAAATCTTGCATTCGATACACTTTCTTGTACTTGATAACCAATATTTTCACCTGTTGCATATGAAACTTCTGCTAATGAAAATGCAGCAGTTTGCATAACACGACCCATTTTTTGCTTAGCATCATCAATTCTTCTAGTGATATCACGGAAACGTTTTGTCAATGCTTCTGATTTACGTTTCAATAAGGAATGACCTTGATTGGCACCTTTCAACTTGGTCTTCATAACACCCAAAGTCATACGGGTTGGGAAAACTTGTTCTCTAGCACCAGACATTATTTTAAGATTTCCTTAACTATTTTATTTATGGGTCCACACTTTCAATTTTCTCTACCCTAAACACAAAAGTAAACTTAACGATACCTTCTACTAAATAAAAACCTACCAATAGCTACTCCTCACAAATGGATAACTCATTAAAACAGCTATTCCAATCTTATACTTTTATTTATACTAACTTGACTGCTAAAACTTCATTATTCGTCTCTCAATCATCATCACCATCCTTCAAAATGCGATTGTGCAGCCAAACTTTAAGGCCGGGTAAACTGCTGCATGTCACATATATATGGTTTAACATGAAGAATCCATTAAGAACTTCATCCAATTGAAGGTATTTTTGGTATACTATTTGAGTAATATAAGCTATATAGGTATAGTTTTGTTGAAATAATAAGTGGAGTCATTTAGGATAGCTTTCCAATGTTGTTTTTGTTAATAATGGAGGAAATGACAGAGGAAGAAAAAAAAAATAATGAAATCAAATACGAAAATAAAATAATGCATGCTAATGAATATGAATATTAATGGAATGTTCTTGGTGAAATAATTATCAGAACAAGTTACATATATATGTGTCTATTTATAAAAATGATACTTAATAATTGAAAAAAACTTTTGTTATTAGTTTGGGAGATGGCAGGTTTTCCTTTTCCATATCTATAAAAAAATGGAAACAAACAAAAAAACAGGGGAAAGAGAGGAATAATAATATGAATGCAGCTTTAAGTTCAGCATACTAATCCTGATTATTTACTAACCCAATCAGTAGAGCTCATTTGAGCCAATCTACTTAAAGCTCTTGCAAATGCGAACTTTTCTTCATCTAATGCGAATATTTGAGCACCTTTAGCAATTTCTTTTGAAAATCCATGTTTTGAAACTAATTCATCGTCTTCTAAATTTGAATTTTCATCGCCAGTGGTGGATTCATCCTTAGATTTTAATTCATAATCGTTTTCAAGATCTTCGACGTTGACAAACAGGGATGTAAAATCACTTGCACCAGTAGTGGCCAATTTACCACCATTATCATATACAGCATCTAAGAATGTAATAAATCTTCTTACTTCATCACGAACAAATACTGATAAATACGGAATATCGGTAACAACAAATGCATCGAAATTACTTGCTAATGTCAAGTAATCCGCGGCTGCTAATGGTTCACCACAAAGTTGCTTAAAAGTGAATTGTGCTACTCTTGAAACAACACATTTAGGAACATCTACATCTCTTCCCCATGTAGATAATTTATAATCGTATACTATTGTATGAGCAGCTTCTCCTTCAACTTTATCTCCTCTTGAAGAAGAAGTTGTTTGTGAAAAATAGTTAAACCATTCATTAATATGGTTTGTTCTGAAAAGTTTACATTCACGAGAGTCATATTTAATACCATGTTCTGGAGAGTAATAAACGGAAGAAATTGGTCTTGGAATCTTACGGTAATCAGTAGGTGAATTTAGGAAAATAACTTCTGTTCTTTCCTTGATCAAATCTATACAAGGGATGAATGTTTGTCTTTGAACACCATTAATGTATAACTCGTCAGGATGTCTGTTTGATGTTGCAAATAATATAACACCGTATTCATCTGAGAATAAAGTAGTTAATAACCTTCTCAAGATCATAGCATCTGCAACATCAGTGACTTGGAATTCATCAAAGCAAAGAAGTCTCGAGTCTTCAGCTATTTCGGCAGCTAAAAATGGTATAGGATCGATTTCAGTGTGTTTAGCTGCTCCAAGTGCATCTAAATTTTGTTCACGTACAATTTCATGTGATCTTTTATGAACATATTGCATAAATTGATGGAAATGGATTCTTTTTTTAGACAAATGTTTAGGAACTGTTGTATAGAATAAATCCATTAACATCGTCTTACCACAACCGACATCACCATATAGGTAAATACCTTTAGGAATTGACGAATTAGATTTTGTTGCTTTGGAAGGATTAATTTTTCTAAACTTACTAAAGAATGTAGCTTTCCAACCGACTTGGTCCAAAGCAGAAGGAGTCTTTACTGGACTTGGGTGGTAAGCCATTAAGGCTTTGTGTAATTCACTTAATGACTGAATGATACCACGTTGATATGGATCGTCTCTTAGTTTGCTTAGCTTAACTAATCTATCATATTCTTCTAGAGGTAATCGACCAGTATCAGTAAGAGGCGTGTTTGCGTATTGTCTTATTACGATTCTTGAACATAACCAACCAACTGAGGATGATCTCAATTTTAGATTTTTTGTTATTCCTAATTGAATTCTTGGAAGAGAGGTCATTTTAAAGAATCAACAATATTGATTTATCTGTAGTGGTAACGGTCTAACTTCAACGACTACTATGTACCTGCATAATAGGGAAACGAAAAATAGTTAAGTGAATACAAAATCAAGTTATTAATAGTCAAGAACTACATAAGTTGATTTGTTAGAAAATTATTCTTGTGTTGTAATTTCTTTTTTCATCTAAATAAATTTAGAAATCAGAACAAACCTGACTCGTCCATTCTTCGCTCGAAGAAGAATTTCGATATTAACAGGAACGGAATCCATTATGTGACAGAAATATTGTACTATCAACGATTTTAAAGGAAGTATGGGCATTTAAAAGACTGGGATTATCAGTATTAATAAAACCGAGTGTAGAAGTCATTGTCATATATTTCAAATCATTTTGTTGTTGTCGTACCTGCTTAGAAAGTCCTTGGGTGAAATGTCCTCGCATTGATTGGATCAATAATATCGGACTATGTAATTTAACTAAAAGTTTGATGTTGTATACCTTGTTAATATAGTAAAAAGTAGTAGCTGGGTGTAGTGATACTCTCCTATTTTCTTCGGTTAGAAAAAATATGACTTAGCTTTAAAAGTAGATAAATATTAATTATTACAATAATATTTATGACTTTTTATAAAAAAAAAGCAAGCAACTCCATTACCATCAATCCTAAATTATATATTTAAGTATATGATATGTTCATTGACGACAGTTCGCAATTATCATTAATCTTGGAAGATGTAGATAATGACATTCGAGTGATTTACAAATTATAGACTATAAGATGTTCTCATCCTAAAGTCTATAAATTCATTCAATTTTATTAAATATATACGTTGTCCATGCACCAGTTAAGTCTTATGATCCCAGTTCAGTACTGGAGTTGGAAACTCGTTTGTAATCGGCATAACCTAATTAAAAAAATCCCAGTATATTTCAAAAAAGGATTCTTAAAAATATGTAAATCAATTAGCCGCTGATAATATAGTAAGAAAAATAAAAATATACTTTTTTAAAAAACACACATGCAGTTGGTATGACTATGTACACCCATACATAGTGAATTTTTAATTATGTATTGTGTATGGGTTGTGTGATATTTGTTCGTTACTTATGTTGTTTTTCGTGTACAAGCTGTTACTTTTATATAATAATATAACTACATTTTTAAAAACGATATAGATTGTAGTTAAAAGGAATGTTTAATGTATCATTAGCCTATAATACTGCCACTATACTGCTAAATTTGATACTAATGTTCAAGAATTACTTGATATTTTATTATTTTTTGGGTTTTTAATTCGTAATAAATATGCGCGTCCTATGGATAATAAATAATATTTCTTGCCCGAATGGATATTTCTCCCCAGTAAATATTTTTCCCTGTACCGCGCGGCAACAAATGCTCGCTAGGCAGACATTTGACAGTCCTCCTTCTAAATGTTTGAGCGTGCCCGCTGGACGCTAGACGGAAGCAATGTTCTTTTCCCAGTAAAATTGAGATTAGAAGCTTCTTTCACACAAACTTTTATGAAATTTTTCAAATTTCATTTGCTTTATTGTTAGAATAATCGATACGAATATATCATAGTTGTAATAGTTTGACGTTTGTATAGGTAATTGTTAGATATTATTATTGTTAACTATTACTATTAACATTAACAATATTATACGTTCTTATCATAGTTTTTACTTCACTATTGAATTTTTGCTTCAAAGCTTCTTTTCGATATTGTGGTTTATACTACTTTTAAATATTTTAAAGGTTTTTATATAAACTTGTTATATTATTTATTCTTTATATTTAATTATTAAGAAATAAGAAAAACACCCGAAGAATAAACGTAAGACAATATGCCTCCAAAGTTTGATCCAACTGAAGTTAAATACTTATACCTAAGAGCCGTTGGTGGTGAAGTTGGTGCTTCCGCTGCTTTAGCTCCAAAGATTGGTCCATTAGGTTTATCACCAAAGAAAGTTGGTGAAGATATTGCCAAGGCTACCAAGGACTTCAAAGGTATTAAGGTTACCGTTCAATTGAAGATCCAAAACAGACAAGCCACTGCTTCTGTTGTTCCATCTGCTTCTTCTTTGGTCATCACTGCTTTGAAAGAAGCTCCAAGAGACAGAAAGAAGGATAAGAATATTAAGCACAACGGTAACTTACAATTAGATGATATCATCGAAGTTGCTAGACAAATGAGAGAAAAATCTTTCGGTAAGAACTTAGCTTCTGTTACCAAAGAAATTTTAGGTACTGCTCAATCTGTTGGTTGTCGTGTTGATTTCAAAAACCCTCACGATATTATTGAAGCCATCAATGCTGGTGAAATTGAAATTCCAGAAAACTAAAGGTCTCCAAATTATTCATGAAATTTAATTTCCTTTAATTTTTAATTGGCATTTGCAATTCCATTCAACATTTCTGTATTTTCTAGTTTAGGTTTTTATTTGAAAAAGAACTATAATGTATATTTTTCGATTCGTTAAATTTTTTTTGCTTTACTTTTTGACATTATAACAATTGAACCATTCATACAAATTCAATTATTATAATTTACTTACTAACTTATTAAAATATTTTTTTTTAAAAAAGATTTTCTTGTGAAAGTCGTTTGATTACACTCTGGGATCAAGTTTAATTTTTAGTTTTTCATAATAATTTTATTATTATGATTTAAGAATTATTTGCCTCTGTACTAGGTTCCAATTTAAATTTCAAACAAGATTATGATTTTATCGTTGACAACTACTCACCAAGATACGCCTTTGATTCTTTATCTCTTTTGATAAATGTAATCCTGGTTATATTGGTCCATTTCAGTGTCATACATTTTTCTTATTAACATACATATTTAATTCTTCTTAATTTCCCCTTGAAACTTTTGTACTTGTACTTGTACTTGCACTTGCACGTCGTAATAAGATTGGTTTTACAAAGTTATTATTGCCAATTAGTTCTTGTCCTAAACTATTAACTTGTTAATAAAGAATTTTGACGTTTTTTCAAGCTTGAAATTTGCTGTATAATTTAACGTTTTGTGTTTTTCGGAATAGTTTAATTAATATTTTTGGTATCAAAGTGACATGTCCGTCACACTCCTCCTAAACAATAATAAAATAAAATAAGATAAAAGATTATATAACAACAACAATAATGTTTACAAATATATCAAAAGAGGCAATATCACAATAAACAGATCCACATACATTACTGCTGATTAAGAAAGATTTAAACAGTGCAATTAATCCTATGAACCAATGTAATCGTAGAAATCACATACGGATGCACAACTTCACAAATTCACAAATTCATATCCTACAGTTACCACTTTCCTCATCGGCTATCTATCTTCCATATAATGCAATTTATTAATCCACTTTTTACACGTTTACAGATAAACGACGCACGCATTTCCTATTATGGACAATATACCGTATTCTATTATTAGTAACCATTTTATTTCCTGCTCCTTGTGCTTAACAACGGTATGAAAGAACTACAACAAGACAACCTTGCTCTTTCGCTCTGCCCACATGAATAACAACAATCCCAGAGAGGCCAGCAAACCAAACCAAACTATAAACACTTCTCATCTCATCCCAGTTGTCCATCCACATAAGCCAATTCAACCAATATCTGTCATTTACATTATTATTACCATTACGTGACATTTTACTTTTTCAGTTCGAAATGGGCTATTACCCTGCATAATATTAACGGCGCTAACTGTGCCAGATCCGGAGTGCTCCTACAGAGATCTCACTGCGCACTCCGTAAGCAGCGCACATCGCTCAGTACGAGGTGCACGTTTTTTTTTTATTTTTGCTTCTTTCTTTTTCCAGTTTTAAAGTTTTCCCAACTGAACACAAAAATCTTGAATGTGCGTATGTAGGTTTTTGTGGTAATTAACATCTACCATTTTTCCCAAAGAAAAAAAAATAATATGCATTTGGAAGAGAGAGAAAAAAAAAACAATAAAATATTGTAATATGGAAATGTAATAATTCAATGTTTTTGGTTTTTGTTTTGAAGTATCATCTATATGTAAACAAAACAATATAAGACATTATATGTATAATTTTATATAAGTAACTTTATTTGTTTGTTGACATTGGTATCTCAATCTCATCTTATCTCAAGGATACTAGAGAATAACACACACACACTTCCCCTTCCTCCTTCCATAAAGTGTACCTATTGTAACTATAGTACCTTTCCACCCTCACATACACACGCATCCATTTGTGAATTATAATTATAGGTACTGAATATAAAATAATTTTTTTTCATTATTCATTATAAGTTTCAATCCCATTACACTACAGATACCATTGCATATTTTACTATTACAATCATTACAATTATTACAATTACCATCGCAATTACAAAAGATTAAATATATATATTATGATACAATCTCTACTCATACGATACGTTTTATTGTTATCGTTAATATATAATACTGCACACGCAATAGATTATAATACAACAACGACTTCAGGAACAACAGATACTGCAGTAACCAAGACAGAAGTAGCATTAGGAAAATCTAGAGTGCCCGTGGAAAGTAGTAGTAGTAGCATAAGTATAAGTACAAATACAAATACAATTACAAATACAGACGTAAATATACTGTCATCTGCATCGCAATTATCTTCTTCTACTGGTAGTACAATATACACAGTTATTCCATCTGCATTCGTTAGCTTTACAGCAAGCTCATCATCATCGAGTAGTAGTACTACTCAAATTGAGGCTTCAACAAATACTATTGGGGCTTCATCAGCTGTGGAATCATTTTTTGATTTGACTACTGGTACTAGTAGTAGCAGCAGCAGCAGCAGCAGTAGTAGTAGTAGCAGTGGCTCAGAACAATTGGATGTTCAATCATCCTATGCATTTATATCCAGTGGACCTGGTATATCAACAACGAGTACATCAACCACAAGTACATCAACAACAAGTACATCAACAACAAGTACATCAACAACAAGTACATCAACATCTAGTACGTCAACGACGAGTACGTCAACAACGAGTACTTCAACATCTAGTACGTCAACGACAAGTACATCTACACCTGCTATATCTAGTGCAGCTGGTTCTGTATCTGAATCCGCTTCTTCGTCATCTACAACCGAACTAGCATTGAAACGGACTTCCTCGTCATTGGAACCATCTGAATCACCATCATCTACTTCCACATCTACATCGACCTCATCTACATCGACGTCAACATCAACACCAAGCGGATCATCAACATCAACACCAAGCGGATCATCAACATCAACACCAAGCGGATCATCAACATCAACATCTACATCCACATCATCAACATCAACATCTACATCTACATCCACATCATCAACATCTACATCCACACCAAGCGGATCATCAACATCAACATCTACATCCACACCAAGCGGATCATCAACATCAACATCAACATCTACATCTACATCCACACCTGTATCGAATGTACCTGTATCATCAACATCAGCATCATCTACATCCACATCATCTACATCCACATCATCTACATCCACATCATCTACATCATCGACTTCTACAAGTTTAACTCAACTCGTTTCTTCAAGTGAATCTATTCAAGTAATTACAACATCAACATCTTCTCAAATTTCAACGAAGCAAAGTACCACATACGAGACTACTGATGTTACAAGTATATCTGTTTCTACATCGACAATCAAGGCAAGTTCTAATGCTAACGCGATTGTTTCAACTACTTCAAATTCACAAACAAGAGTTAATACTATAACAAATACTAATAGAATCACATCAACCTTATTAAGTCCTACTTCTTCAGAAACAATTGTTGGTACATATACAGATTCAGCTATAGAAGCTCCTATGGAAACTAGTGGTTCGATTGTTGATACAACAACAATGGAAAGAACTGATACTTGGACTAATACTCTTGGTTGGTTACCTACAAATATCGTCATGGAATCAGGATTATCTAATGAATCAAATACTTTTTCGATTAACACTGCAACATCAGGATTACCGGGAATCATTGCGCCACCTGAGACTATTCAAATACCTGCAAATGCTACATTGATTACTATTGCATTCAAAATACAATTAAATTATGCATTTTTAGTAAATAATGTTTTCTCTTCTGCTCAGATATTTAATTTTTTACCAATGGTATTAAAATACCCATTTGTATCCCTATTTGCGACTTCACACGATTCCCTTTTAACGGTTAGTGATGTAGAAAGTTCATCCCTTTTGGATAGTATCTATACTACTGAGAGTAATGGTACAACTATAATGAGTTTATCGAAGTTTGAGTTATTAACTCAGTCTATCATGAGTGATTCTGAAAATATATCTTCATTGACAACAAGTGTCTTTACCTCAAATATTGACGGTTCCCAGGTAAAGTCAATATTAGAATCCTGGAATACTTCTCCACCAACACCCCCTGCCCCTGAAAGTGATAATCTCAAGGGGACTCCGGCACAACCATCGTCAGCTCTTCCAACACCTCCAGCAAATGTCGAAGCTGCTTTAAGATCAATTACAGTAAAACAAATTGTACCAATGGTTGCCGACGGAAAATCTTATATAATTTCTGTCGCAGAGGTCTATTTCCCAAATGATCTGATTGATAGTTTAGCATCTTTGATAGCAAATGTAAATTCCACTTTATACCAAAATCCAGACGCAAGATTAAATGATCTTGCATCATTAATTGACATATCGATCCCCGTAACAGGAATATTAGATAGTTCTGGAAATCTCATCAATAATTCAACTAGTTCATCTACAGCTTCAAGTACTCATGCTGCGAACCAACATTCTTCAAGTGATAGTGATTCAGATGGCTCGGATGGAAGGTTGGGTAGTTTAGATTTTTCTGCCAATGTTAATCCAGGAACAATTTCATATTCTATTAAAGAAAGATTCCTAGTATTTTTACTATGCTTCTCCTTCGGTGTCATAGTATTTTTGGCATTATCTTTATACCTGTTTAGAGGATTATACAGACTTCCATTTTTCTCTAAAAGAATTAAATTAACTGAAAAATCATTACCAGAACATAATAGATTTCTCCATAAAAGAGATACGTCTGTTTCAAAATTTTCCTTTAATGAAAAGGCAAGTTTATCAACAGCTATGTCAGATAAACCTCATTCTATATCTTCAAATATGGTAATCACAGGTAAGAATAGCATGTATAGTAAATCTCATGAGCTTTGGTACAATGTCGATTCAAATGGTAATTTATATTATGCTAAACAACAATCTAATTCATTATCATCTGCTACAGTCCAAGGACAATCAAATTCAATTAATAGTTTGAGTGAGTATCTATATGAGGATTCTGAATTCAATTCAAATACCTATCTTAACGATGGAACAAAGGATTTAGGTGATTTTTCAGTAGATAACGATGGTAATTTAGAAATCATGGAAACAGAAAGTATTGTAACAAAGAATATCAATAAAAATGCTACTAATAACGATACCATTAATGAAAATATTGCTGGTAAAATTAAAGATTTTAATGATAAACATACATATAAAATGATGCTTTCCATAAGTGAAGATAGTTCAGAAGAAGTTAATGTTTCTAGTGATCCGGTATATACAAATGGAGATATCTATTCGAACCAAGAATATTCCAATGAATTCAGTTCAAATCTAGAGGATCCGTTTGCTGATGGAATCAATGTTGACGAGTTCATGTATACTGATACGAATCAAACTACAAATATATATAATGATGACGATACTATTGACTATGTTGACATAGATGATATGGATGATGACAATGTTGATGACCTTCAAGTTGATGAAATAGACGAACTAGACGAAGAAATCTATAAGAGACTTTCCAAAATTATTAAACAAAGAACTATACCAAGAAGTAATTAATACCCATATCTACTCTATTCCCCTTCCCCTGCCCCCCTCCATAAAATAAGATTTTAAATCCTTCAGATAATAACTAATATTTCATTTTATTACTATCGCTTTTTCAATGCTGCTTTTTGCCAAAGGCACCAACGCCTTCTGAAACAAGCAAGATAATAATACTAATTACTAGGCAAATTGTAGCATTTCTCAACTAAAATTATTTTAAATATATATATAATTTTATTATTTAATACCCCCAATGCATATTTTATTATTTATAATTATAATCATAACTATTCTCAATACTGACCTTGTGGTAAATTAATACTAGACATCTTTTATATTATTTTTGTAATTTTATTACGAGTATATATTCTCCGGGGGAGTTTATATAAAATATATAAAATATATAAAATATATAAAATATATAAAAGGTTATATGTATAATATAGAATGTGGAAACTTAAATTTGATCTTGAATGAAGTTGGGTCGATTTTGTTAATTAATAAGGATAAGTTTTGTAATCTGAGAATAGATTCTGATATAGAATACAATTCGGCTTCAGTGGATGAGGTACACGTTAATGTGCTTTTTGATGAAACAGCACCTAAAATATTTCCATTTAACTTAAAAATGTTTCCATATTGTGATTGGAAGTTTTCTTGAGCATCGAAGGAAGCATCAGAAATGCATGTTAGGATATTGTATGCTATATCAGAATCTATTCCCAGGTTACAAAACTTATCTTTATTAATAAACGAAATCGACCCAAATTCATTCAAGATCAAATTTAAATTTCCTCATTTTATATTATACATATATCTTTTTATATATTTTATATAAACTCCCCAGGAGAATATATACTCGTAATAAAATTACAAATATAATATAAAAGATGTCTAGTATTAATTTACAACAGACCTTTTATTATTAATTTCACAATTACAATTTTTCTTAATAAATTTTACTTGTTGCTTTGCTTGCCGCGATTAACCGCTATTAACCGAACCTGCCAAATAATAATCATGATATCAATGAATATAACAAAGTATAATATTTCGATTAACGCTCTTATTCATGGCTGAAAACTTTTAAAACTTGATATTTTTGTGATAATATTAAGCATTAGGAACGCCCAGTTAGTTATACTTATTATTGTACTCTCTTAATTGATCATTTTTTCAAGTTCAAATGCTAACAAATAAAAGACCATTAGAAACAGAAAAAAAGGAAGCCTCAAACAAATGGAGAAGATCTTTCAGAGCTTGTACTAGCTGTAGAAGTAGGAAAATAAAATGTGATTTAGGTCCGCTAGATAAGCCACATAAGCCTCCGTGCTTAAGATGTAGAAGAGAACAAAAAGAGTGCATATTCATCACTGATAAAAGAAAAGAAGATGTTGAATTAGTAGATATTCTTGATAATAACCTTCAAGTGAATGCTTCCAAAAAGATAAAAAATACTAATAATGCTACTGAATCATTTAATTCATATGATAGTCCTGATATATTTTCGACTAATGAAAATGAAAGTGGAAAGAAGTATTCTACTTCATCGAAAGAAAGTAATTGGAGGTCTGATCTGACTTCTATGCAGACAGCTTTAGAATTTTTAGCAAATGCTGCTGGCTCAGTGTCTGAAAAAGAGGGAATAGAGCTATTAAATATTGATCAAAGATATAAACCTGACGAATTTATAGATAACAACGAAGATTCAAGAGGAACTTCACAAGACATCGACATGCCGTCACTTCTTGCAGTTCCTCAAAACACAGTCGAAAATAATCTAAGATCCTTATCATCAGGGAATAAACAAAGAGTTGCAATATCATTAATCGAAAAAGTTAAAAGTGTTCGTCCTAAAGTTAATAGAACATTATCTGATATAAACTACATAGGTTCCAATAAACTGTTAAATGAAGAAGAAGCTATTAAACTCATCGACGCATTTTTTCTTACGATGCATCCATTTTTCCCATACATACCTGTACAATTGCAAAACCCAGAAGAATTGGTAAGATATCCTATTTTGTTATGTGCAATATTAACTGTGTCGTCAAGATATCATTCATTCGATGATCTCGGTTTGAACCATAATACCGATGAGAATACTGGTAATAAACATATTAAAATTCATGAAAAGCTTTGGATTTATTGCCAGCGATTAATTTCAAGGACAATATGGGCTGAAGCTAGTACACGATCAATTGGTACTGTACTTGCATTTTTACTTTTCACTGAATGGAATCCTAGAGCAATCCATTGGAAGTGGTCTGATTATGCAAACGTTCCTGAATTAAATTATAATGATGATGACAATAACAATGATAATGACCTAGATAGTAAAAATGCGTTTAAAGGAGAAAATATTACTGGGATCGAAGCTATGAGACATAGTGATAGAATGGCATGGATGCTAACGGGAAGTGCAGTACGTCTGGCCCAAGATATGCATTTTATTGATTTTAGTAGTAAAATTTTTATTGCTACTCATGTAGCAGAAACATATAATGCAATGAATGTGAATCAGAGGCCAACTTTGTCTGAATCATTAAATAGTATCGGAAACCTTTATGTACGGGGAAAGAATAAATATAAACCAAATACTAATTCTGACGGTGATATTGCTATTCTTGGTAACGAACAGTTTTTTTTGGAACATATTCTAGAGGAAGATGAAAGTAAAGGGAGATGGAAAGAATTTATTCATAATTTTAAGGATACCACTTCTAATGACACAAAAGAACTGTTTACAGACCATCAACTTGAATTTTTAAACGATGAGTACGTCTTGTATTATTCAAACCGCGACCAAGAAATGTACTCACAAAGTGCAATGCAAAACAGTTATTCCTCTTTACCATATCCTCTAGAATTCAATACCATGCAAAAAGCCAAAATTGAATTATTGAGAATAATAGCAGTTGGATATGAGACAATATACTTTGAAAGAGATAAAGGAATCCTAAATTTAGATGACCAAAGACAAAACTTAGCTGTCCTAAGTATATTTACACCCTTAATCGAAGGTTGGTATGGCAGTTATTATAATTTACTAAAGCATTCGAATGGATTGGAGTGTAATATATTGAATTGCAAAGATAAAGCAGTAGTTTATGAAATGACACAGAATATTGAAAGGGAAAGCTTAATATGTGATTATTACTATTGCCAATTATATATATATTCTTTGGCATTACAAGTAGATGTTAAAAGAACTCAATTGAAGATTACTGAAATTACTAAGAGCGCTAAGTATGTTTCGATGGCATATAATGCTGCTAAAGAAATACTAAACTCTGCAGTTCGAATTAAAAAGTTAAAAATGCTGAGGTTTATTCCTGTTAGATGGGTAACAAGAATTGTAAGATCTGTTGCATTCATTGTGAAATGTTATATTATAGTTACTGATAGTGATCTTGTTTCTAATGTAGACGTCAACGCAATATTGAGATTAAGTAGAATACCTACTGAAGAATCATTGAATCTAATTCAAAAAGCTGCATACACATTAAAAGAAGCCACACCTGATGAATTACATCTTTGTACCAGATATTCTACTATACTATTGTATTTATATAGAGAGTTAAAAAAAAATAGGATGGAAAACAATAACAATGACTCTGGAGATAATTCAACTAAATCGAATGATATAAAACTAGATATAGAAAAAATTAGCCATATAAAAAGTACAAGCAACTCACGTAGCGATACAATCGATAGTACGGTCGATCATCCAATAGACAAGGATATTCTTTCAAAGGAAAGTTCAGCCCCATTGAACAACACAGGGTTATTTCCTATCAATAATGCAAATAGCACATCGTTTCCTGATGAAGTAATTGATTGGTTTTCAACCAGTGCAGATATAGGTTTAGAATTTGTTGAATCATGGACTGAAATGATTGAGCAAAGGTATATCAAAAGTAGTGACAACGTAAATCTGAACTTTGATGATTTACTCAACTCACCTTTAGAGCAAGATAGAGCACCTTCTAACAATGCAATTCAATAATCATGGATACGTATACATATATATATTATATACATCTACACATTTAATGGTTATACTACTACTGAGGTGCCTTTGACCTACGCACATTTTGTCTCACCTTGTTGCGGCCACCGGGTAAATAAATATTTTTCATATAAATAGGATAAAGATTTTTTAAGAAAAAGATTAAATTTCTTTATCACTTTATTTTGGTTAAATTATATTTTAATATTTATTTATTTTATATATTCTTATTTGTGGTTTTAAAAAGACCAACTTTGTCCAAAAGTATTCCACCGCTATAGACAGTACGTGATTTGAGCTTTTAATTTCTACTCATTTTATTCGTGATAAGCGGTTTTTAAGGAGAGAGCAAATTGTCATTCATTAAGAACTCGAGTGGAGTTATACTAGGCTTCCTAGTTACATGAGACTTGAGTGTCAGAGAATGACTATATTTTTTTTATTTTATTTTTGTATTATGTATATTGCATTTTTTTTTTACTTCATCTATCTATATATATGTCTTATTTCGTAATTTTATAAATTCTTAATGGTGCTATCAAGGGTCTGAAGTATACATCTTGTTCAAGAGTATCTCTTTGAGCAGGATCATTTTCTGTACTTGATATTACATGGCATTTTAAGTTCAATGTTTCGCAATGCTCTTCAAATAGATCTAGCGTATCAATGTTTCTCACCGCTGCTGAAATAAGACATACGGTATTATCACTTTTAGAACATTTAAAACATTCTGCAATACATTGGCAAAGATCTGGTATTACACTAGAGTCATATGTAACATCTGCAGCTATGATTAAATCTACATCATTTGGAACAGCATCAACATTCCACCATAGTTTTTGAAATTTAATGATATCATTATGGATAATACCATTTTGTTGAAAATTTTTAGTTAGCTGACCTTCAATTAATTGTGAATCTCCATCAGTCACATGAAAAGTCTTTATTCTGTCTTGGTATTTTTTGAATAGTCCAATACTAACCATACCAGTTCCCGCTCCTAATTCCAATACATTATCCATAGAAATGCCTTCTGATATGTCATTGTCAATTAAATATTTAGTTAAATATACCCCTGCTTCCCAGGTTCTTAAACCAGTAGTCCCTACTGCACTGAAAACATATGGTGATTCTTCAATTTTAATTGAACTATTCTTGTTAAAAGTATATTTTATTATATCAGTTTTTGTAGGAGCCGGTTTCACTACATGGAGCAGCTCAACATATTTTTCATATAACCAATCAAATAAATATACATCATCATCGGCTACCACTTGTATAGTATTTTCGACAACGGAATCAGTTTCATTAAAAAGTGAGGTATTGTCTGTTAACACTTTAATTAAGTTTTTAGTATAGTATGGATTAATCTGCTCGATTGAAGATAGCTCATTAACAAATCGACTTGAATGAATGATTAATGGTGGTTCGACGGTTGTTTTTGATTTCAGGTACGAAACCAGCTTATTAGAAGGATACCTCTGGTGTAACCTACTATACAAATGCCCTTCTTGATCCATATAATATCTTGTGGTGATATACTGTATTCTTCTTCAACGTTTATTGCTTAATATCATCATAGTAAAATAAATTTACGTTTTTAAACTTAGCTCATCGCTTATTTCACTTAAGAGATCCACTGATAAAAAAAAATACGTAATTATTTAAGATAAAAAATTTTGTTTAAAAATTTTGTTATTATCTAGAACTTAATTGTCATTCTATATGTTTGTATATCTCTATATATTATTTACTTAAAATTATCATTAATGTTACTAACTATTTTACATTATCCTTATGGGCCTCAATTGCCAATGCTTTGTCTATAGCGTCTTGAAAAACTTTACATAATTCTTCTTGATTCTCTAGTCCGACACTAACTCTGACCAGATTTTCTTCTATTCCATAAGTAGCAACCTTTTCTAATTCATCGAAATGGGTCAGCACAGTATATGGACATGCTAAAGTAAAGTTGGTACCCAACGAAGGACCTTTACTTAGTTTTAATTCGTTAAAAAATATTTTTGCTTGTGGGAGATAATTAAATGTTAATGAAAATAATCCACCATATCCACCCTCCTCATCGCTATCCTTCTGGATAGTCTTGCATCTGACTTTATCATAGTTGATTTTTGATTCTTCAGATGTTAGAGTTGGGTAGTATATTTTTTTGAAAAGTTTAGCAGGACCTTCCTGTGGGACTAAAATATTATTTAGTAAATAATCCGTATTATGATTTACCTTAATAGTCCTGGCTATGAAATCACGAGAATTTCTTTCTAAGTAAATTGCATCTTCACACCATAAATAATCTTCATATTCACCTAACTGATTCATAAACATCTGCGCAAATTGATATAGTTTTTCTTGGGGATTCAAAACAATAGAACCTGCGATAACATTAGACTCACTACTGAAAACTTTTGATAACGAACTACAGACGATATCAGCATATGGTAAAACATCAATATTAACAAAGCCACCAATAGTTTCATCAATTACAATATAAAAACCGTATAAATTTGCTAACTCTCTTAAATGCGCTAAGTCAATCATTTTTAAGAGAGGATTTGAGGGTGTCTCAACGAATACTGCTAATATTTGTTCACCAGAATGCAAAGTACGTTCTAATTCCTCCATAGATGTCGAACCACCATCTCCAAAGACATGCGCATGATTGAATTCCTGTAAAACATTAATTGTATCATTATTACCAAAACCAAGCATGACTGTCTTTTTGTATGGTGAACCATATCCCATTACTGATTCATTCTGCATCATCGATGAAAGACTCGATCCACTTGTTACGTTACCACTAGATCTAGACCTATGTACACGTCTTGCATCCAAATTTAAAAGTAGTCTATGTGCAGTAAATATAGATGCCATACCACTAGGAAATAAATATACATCTTTCTCAGGGTCGATACGCAATGTATGTCTATTATTATCTGTCAGTTCATTTACAACCGACACATAACTATTTTCTGATTCTAAATCGGTATTTGATGATTCCATTTGAATTGGTTCGGCAGGGATTGTTGATGTTATTTGAGATGTTTGCATGTTATCATCATCCCCTGCATTATTATTTAAGCCGGTACCTAAACCAACATTTACTGTATCATCAGTTGGAATATTTACCTGATCATGTAAGTGATAATTTTCATAATCCTCAATACCCAATTCAATCTTATCAGCAACTTTTGTTGCAATTCTTCTTTTAACTAAACTTTTAGCTCTATTACCAAAGGAAAAATTTAAATTTCTACCAAATCTAGTTTCAATGTATTCTTCTTTATCCCTTTTTTCATCATCTTCTTTTAATGAATTACCATTTGAATCATTGGAAGAACGTGCTCTTGCAATTGTTTTACTTGATTTCTCTACAATGAACAATTCATGCAAAACATATTCAGCAAGTCTACTTGAAATGATTTCACCGGTAAATTGCCAGTATTCTCTCATAATTTTACAATATTCTTTGTCTACAAATACAACAGCAATCCTACATTCTTTCTTCCATCTTGCTTCTTCGATAGTGACAGGTTTTGATGTAGCTAATTGTAAAATCCGTACTTTTGGAATTGGTATTAATTTCTTGGCAGATTTAATTCTAATAAATTCTCTACATCTTTTTGCCACCTTATAGGATGGGAAACAAAGACATGTTTCATTTTCTTTTGCATATTTGTCTGTCAACACTTCACATAACCTATCTACAGATTTATGAAGGAAAAATCTTGGATACCCAGTTGTCATTGCATTTAAAACAGCTGGATCCCTTTCTCTATAACCAATGGTAGCTTCCCATGTTGGCAAACATACCGATATAGCATGGTTAGTATTCGGTGGAATTGATTCACCAATCCTGCTCGCAACCATATGCTTCATAATAGCCCTCAACGATAAATATATCTATTGTTACGCAAAATATACTTGAATTGAATCAGGATATACTATATTTGTCCTCGTTCCTAACGTACTTATTTTTTATTCACCAATGTAGTCACGCAAATAATAATAAAAAATAATAAGTAAACGTACACTCAAAATCACCACTCCTCTAACTCAAATCACACACAATACTCAGTTTGCTCAATTATCAACAACACTTCAATAACAACTACTTAACTCAACTTAAAATATCTTCAACTTTTGACTGATTAATACCTTCATTTGGGCATTATCACTTTTAATAATTCTCAATGAGCCATGCCGAAGTCACTATCCACGGATTGCGACACTATTAAAAGTAAGTGAGATAGTGTCTGATATCGACATGTAGTAACAAGACAGACCATGAATTACAACACACATTGTATTATTATATACATATATAACTTTTGTATGAAATTTTAGTCTTAGTCTTGTTGTCTTTAAGTAAAAAACTGTCTTTTTTCATTACTGCAATAAGGGAAATTGCTAAGCCTAAATCAAAAAAAAATAAGTTTCAATTAGAAACTTGAAGTTACTATTTAAGTTTCAATTGCATCTCATCTTTTATAACACAGAAGGTATGATTATTAAGGAACCTGTTTCTCTGATCGAAAAGAAATAATAATTTTTTAAAGGATATACTGTACTGTCATTGTCCGTTCGCTAAAAGAAGCAATTGCGTATTTGTTCACTTTTTTTATTGAAGAGTTTGCTAAAATTATTATGTTTGGTCAAGCTTTTTTTATTTTAATTATTGCATTGCTTGCTACTTATTATGTGGTGGTCAAAGAAGACATTGAAATAATATCGTTTCAACAGTTAATACAACGTTTCACTGGTCCATCAACTGGTTTTGTTGCCGCTGATGTGAGAGAAGATATTGAAGTCGCATTTTTAGATTCATGGAATGATTATACAAAACATGGCTGGGGTTATGATGTCTACGGTCCAATTACTCGTGAACGTTTTAATATGCCACGTTCTGGTGACCCAATGGGTTGGATCATTGTAGATACCGTCGATACCATGATGATAATGTACAATAAATCTGTCAACCACAAGGAAGAATTCTTAACTGCAATTAATCAAGCAGAAGATTGGATTGAAAATACTTTACATTATGATTTCGATGCAGAAATTAGTATATTTGAAACAACAATTAGAATGTTAGGTGGCTTACTTTCCTCATATTATCTAGCTGATGAATTAAACATTGGGAATCCAAATATTTATTTGCAAAAAGCAGTAGATTTAGGTGATAGATTATCAATGTCTTTTGTAAACTCAACAACTGGTATACCATATTCCAGTATTAATTTAAAAAGCGGTAAAGGGGTTAAAAACCATGTTGACGAAGGAGCATCATCTACTGCTGAATTTACCACTTTACAACTAGAATTTAAGTACTTGTCATTTTTAACAGGTAATGAAACTTATTGGAAATTGGCAGAAATGGTTTACCCATCAATGTACGAAAGTAATGACTTATTAGGTGATTATTATGAAGGTTTAGTTCCAATTTATACCCACCCAGATTCAGGTATATTTCATACTGAAAATATCAGAATGGGATCTCGTGGTGATTCATTCTATGAATACTTATTAAAACAGTATCTATTAACTCATGAGAATTTGTATTATGATTTATACAGAGCTTCAATGGATGGTATGAAGAAACATTTAGTTTCAAAATCCTTTCCAAATGGTTTAACTTATATAGGAGAAAAACCTTTTGGTCCTCGTGGTGCCTTTGTACCAAAAATGGATCATTTGGTTTGTTTCTTGGGTGGCTTATTAGCTATGGGTGCTACTGAAGGTTTGAATATCGAAGATGCTCGTAAAAGTCCATTTTGGAATTCTGTAAGAGAAGATGATTGGAAACTAGCTGAAGAATTTACATACACATGTTATCAAATGTATGCACAAAGTCCTTCTGGTTTAGCTCCTGAAATTGTTGTCTTTAATGATAATACTAATTTTATTAAACATGAATCACAGAATAAGCATTGGTGGGAATCTCCATCTGGCGATTTTTATATAAAACCACTAGATATGCACAATCTACAAAGACCAGAAACTGTAGAATCGATTATGTTTTTATATCAATTAACAAAGGATGATAAGTATCGTAAATGGGGTAAAGAAATTTTAGATAGTTTCTTAGAACATTCAAGTGTTATGGATAGACAAGCAAATCGTCCAAAATATGTTTGTTTGGATAATTGTATTAGGATTCCAACACAGAAAAAAGATAATATGGAAAGTTTTTGGTTAGCTGAAACATTAAAATATTTATATTTATTATTTGACGATGAAGTTGATTTATCAAAAATTGTATTTAACACAGAAGCTCATCCATTGCCTGTTTTAGACACTGAATTACTAAAATCGAAGAATTTGAATACAGGCTGGTCTTTGTAGCTAGAACAATATTTCATTGATTTGTGATTATTACAGTTATTATTATTATTCATTATCATAAGTAGCATCTCTGCTGCTGTTAACCAGGGATGGGTATATATATATATAGGTACATATATAAACATAATTTACATAATTGGTAAAGGTCTGTTATTAAAGATTATTTTATAATTAAAAATGTCTTGCATTTCTACAGTATTTGAATCATTGTTGAATTTCAACAAGCCTAATGGTGTTTCTAATTTGACAATATTGCCAAGTAATCTTTGCTTTTTACCAACATACAGTGTTGCAGTTTTGTTATCAGCTCCAATTGTCAGGAGTCCAAACCTTACTATATTCTCATTTTTATATGTAGTAAATCTCATATCCCCATCTTGATCTGTTCTTTCTTCAGGTGGTTGTAAAGGTATTTCAAGATCACCTTGAATCTCCAAAATCGTGTTTCCTAATGGTGTACTCACAGTAGTTTGCTTTATACCAGGTTGAAACAAAGCTTGCAATTGACCTGTAGATATTGATACTGATGGCATTCTACTATACAAATAAAAGTGTGTTTGGGTTGAGGGGGTTATCACGGTTCCTTTATATTGTATAAACTATATAAACTGTATTACCAAATACATCAATATAACACTTTTTTCATTCTTTAAAACTGTGTGTATATCAGATTTTGATTTAGCCGGGCTTTTTTTCTTGTTATACTACAAAGGAATCTTAACTATTAAAAATATTATTATATAAGAGATGTATTATAAGAAAATCAAGGGCAACAAAAATTCAAGACTTATATAGTTGACAAATAGATCCAGTTATTTTCAATATGTTTAGTACAATTGGCAGTTGGATTCGTGGTGGCAATAATAAGAAAAAGAGTCTTGTGGAGAGGTATACAGAAGATCTAGCACAAATAACTTCAAACATTCGTGAATTAGAGAATAAATTAAAGAAAAACCAGCAACAAGTAGATAATTTACAAAACAGTGTAACGTATTATGGACTAAGCATTGTTGCTGTTGTATTTGCATATTCATTTTGGAAATATAATTATTCTGGTAGAAATGAAAATTATAAGATATTTATTTATACGACAAGCAGTGTATTAATAATTTTAAGTGTTAAGATAACGATTAATAAATTGAATTCTATACTTAGAGCACAACGTACTAAGCAATTGAATAAGTTACGTGGGTTGCATTCCAAAAAACTTGAAAATTTAAAAGAGGATACTAATTTCAATGTGACAAATTCAATAATTCAAAGGTTTTCATCAGGAGAAGAGCAAGACAAAGATCTGATGTTGATATTGAACGACGAGATCAATGATAAATACAACGAGTTGAATAAATTGAAAGATGAATTGATTAATTTCAAAGAAAACGATACTTTAGTATCTGAAAAGGATAAAAACGAAAGAGATAAATGGTTTGATAAGATCATTGGAGTGATTGCTGGTGGGAATGATATCAATTCCATCAACAAACCTGTAATCTGTCCCAGCTGTTCTAAATTCTCTGGATTATACAGAATGGTTAATAAGCCAATAAAATATGTATGTGCCGAGTGTGGGTTTAAGGTTGATGAAACGGTAGTTCAATTACCAATAGCTGATGCAAATGATGAAGATAAAAAGTGAAATACATTTCTATACAAATATAAATTTATATACTACTATTACTAAATTATATCAATATCTATTTAGATAATGACATGATAGCATTAACAATATCACCGTTATGTTCTTTCAAAGCTTTAATAGCTTTATTTCTTGAAACGTTAGCTTGAGAAGAGACCAATTCGATATCATCAGCAGATAAATCACCAGCATCAATTGGAGTTTCATCGTCTTCAACTTCAGTAACTTTTTCACCATTAGTTTCAGCAGCTAATTTCATATCATTTTGAATATCTAATGGAGATTTATCACCTTGGACGGTTTGGATTTGTTCTTGAGCAGCAGCTAATTTTTGAGTGAAGTTGTCAATTTTTGGTTCACCAAAGACTACGTAGTTACCACCTTGAGTTCTGTAAACTTCTGGGTTTTCAATTGCGTAGATTTGGTTATCTTTCTTTCTGAAAGTGACTCTAGCAATAGCTGGAATTTGCTTTAAACCAAATTTAGCAATCATTTCTTTAGCTTTCTTTTCATTTTTGTCTAAGACAGTGACATTTGAAGTTTCTGGAATAGTGGCCATTTTAACAGAGTTATTTGATATTGATATTGGTATTAATAGTCTGGTAGGATATAATTAAACAATTGGCATCATTAAAACAACTTTGAAGCATACAAACAGCTAAAAACACTTATATAAAAGATATTTAAGATATATATATATACATGTCCATTCCAAAAGTTTCAAGAACGAGAGAACGAAAACGAAAACGAAAAAAAATATTTTTGGTATTTCGGGGCCCTGTGTGGTTCGGGTAAAAATTACACACGTGTAGAGTGATGTGTTAATCGACTGTAATCCCGATTTTGTGACACAAACAACTACAATGGGAGGTGGGACAGGTAGTGCATGAATGAATGAATGAATGAATGGTAAACTACGATGGGGACATACATAGTTCAACAGATGGTGGCCCACTCTTGCATACATACATTACAAGTGTGTTTTCTTCTTGAGTGCAAGGATACCGTATACAGAGAGAGTGTGTGTGTGTGTGTGTATTTGTACAAGATACCACGTTATATTAGGGTCCTATACAATGGTGCATTACACTATCCCATCCCATCGCAAGCCAACATGGGTATGTGTATCTTATCTGTATACTACTGGTTATATATTACTGTCTTTCTCTTTCTTTATAACCTGATTTTGATTTGACGGAGTCATCTGCCACTGGAAACCATTTTTCAAATATTGAAAAATATTAATTTCGTTCATAATGCTGAACCTGAGACTGAAACTGGTATAATGACTCTGTATTAATATGAATTAGATTATACTATAATATATCTTGTGTCTTGTGTCTTGTATCTTGTATAATATCAATAGTGATATCTTCATTGTCTAATGCATTATTTAACATTCAGATTGTATTAGTTTCTTTGAATAGGCAAAAAAAATTAAAGGGGAAATCAACAATATACTCAGATAGACAATATATCTACACACACACTCACTCAGTATGGCAAGAATAACTGTTTTGATATCTGGTTCAGGTTCAAATTTACAAGCGTTGATAGATGCTCGTGCTTCTGGTGCTTTGCAAAATGTAGATATAGTGAAAGTGATATCGTCAAGTAAAAAAGCTTACGGTTTAGAAAGGGCTGCACAAAATGGTATTCCAACAAATATACATTCATTGTATCAATACACAAAAAATATACCAAAAGATGATACTGAAAAAAGACAATTAGCAAGAATTCAATTCGAAAAAGATTTATCTTCATTGATTATTAAAGATAATCCAGATTTAGTTGTTTGTGCAGGTTGGCTATTAATATTAGGCCCAACTTTTTTATCAAATATTGGTAATATACCAATTATTAACTTACATCCTGCATTGCCAGGGAAATTCGATGGTACAACACATGCAATTGAAATGGCTTGGCAACAATGTCAAAATGATAAAAATCCACTTATTGCCGGTTGTATGGTACATTATGTAATTGAAGAAGTAGATAGAGGTGAACCATTAATAGTAAAAGAGTTAGAAATTGTACCAGGTAAAGAAACTTTACAGGAATATGAAGAAAGAGTTCATGCTACTGAACATATTGCAATCGTGGAAGCTACAATTAAAGCATTGAAAGAACATAATAAACTATAGACACAACTTGCCACAAGGAACCATTCTCTCCTCACCCCATATACACACACAAACATATATATTACATACAACATACAATATACTGTAAATTTAAAATAATATTACAATAGATCCATTGGTTTAATTTGTTGTTTTTATATATAGTGTTATATGAACCAAATGGTAGCGCTGATATATGTATATATTTCACTTGCCCGCAATTTGATTTTTCTCTCCTTTGAAATAAAATAAAATTGAATTATTGAAATAAACTACAAATAAATTAGTTGAGTTTTATTCATTGGATTTACAACTTGCTCCCCAGTACAACAACATAATTGGATTGTCGTATATTACCATCACAAAAGGAGGAGAACAATGGGTAAAGGTATTGCGAACTATGGTTTTAAAAGTGGTGTTTTACCTGTCACAAGATCTATCTTGAAAAAACCTACTACAAAACAACAATCTATCATAGATAAAGCACAAGCTCCAAAATTAACCGGTATCAATGGTGTTGGGTATGCTGAAGGTGTGCAACATCCAAGAAATTCTCGTAGAGTACAACCTGATATGAAATTTATCGAAGTTGAAAAATTAATTGAAAAAACTGTACCAGCACCAAAAAAAATCAGAGATACTTCTACTCCTCAACAATTACTTAAAGCTAAAAAATCTGAATTACGTAGATCTTATCTAGCTGCATCGTTCCGTAAAGAAGAAGAAAGATTGTTACTTCAGGAAAAATTAATGAAGAAAAAAGCACAGATACTAGAAGAAGAAAAAATACAACATTTGAAAGAAGTTGATCAAGTAAGATCATCTGATTTGACAATCCCATCTTTAGAACATATGATTAACGAGCCTTTGATGAGACACAGAACTCAAGAGGAAAACGAACTGATGCAAATGAAAAGAAAATATAATAGAGAAAAGATAGAATTTAATGCAAAAGAAAGAAAATTAGAAAAATTGATAGATTTATATCATGTTGCTGATGAATTCATAGTTACAGAAAATGATCTATTGAAAAAAATTGACGAAGCATTTGCAAGCGAAGGTTCTGAATTATTAAGAACTAAAATGAGTATGAACGTTTCAAGAATAAGATCAAGAAATGAAAGTTTAATCGGTGATTCATTGTTTGGTTCTGTTGGTGGTGGTGTTCATGTTGGTTTACCAATCGTTAAAGAATATATATCTGGTGAAATGAATGAATTCGCTGAACAAGTTGAAAGGGAAAACGAACAAATATCACAACAGAAGAAAAATAATATGGAAACAATCTTATAAAAAGAACCTTTGTAAATTTATAAATATTTTAAAAAGAAATTCATGTACATATTTAAAGTAATTAAAAAAATTTAACACAACATTTTAACCTAAATTAATAATAATATTTTTTATTTTTTATAGTTATTTATATAACGTCTTTGATAACAATATATTTTTAAACATCCTTATGGCTTAATTTATTTAATGCTTCAGGATATGCTCTAAATATTTCATCAAATGTTTGTGGGTACGATGCTTGGAATACTTCAGGATCGTTTCCTAATGCAACGAAAAATGTTGAAGTACCCGATTTAATCGTTTCAGTGGCAATATTACAAATTTGTAATGCAATTACAAATGAAAATGCCAATAATGGTACGTTAAATCCACCTGTAGCATTATATGCTGGTGTTGTGAATCTTAGAAATAAGAAAGCAAATAAAGTAGAAATGTAACCTACAAACATTGCGTAAAAACCTAAGGCTGCAAAAATTAAGTTATCATTGATTAAAGCATCTATACCTTTTTCTCTTAACATGTACCATGTTTCCTTTGCGGCTCTTAAATATGGTTTACCATAAAGTGCAATGAAACAATATGCATAGTGATTAAAATATTGTGTTAACCATTGTAAAAGTCCAATTATCCAATCAAATACTAGAAATGCACATTGTGCACAACCACCAAAAACGTTATCTGTTAATACCCCTTGTCTTAATAAATTAATAACTTCTCTAAATGTTTCAATTAAAGCTACAATCAATGAACCAAAACAAATTGAACCAAAGGAATATGTCAAAGCCCTTTTGAATGCACCAAATGCTGGCCATTTTGGCATTCCTTGGTCCGATTTATATCTATAGTACCAACTTCCATAAATCCCTGATATTGTAACGTGAATAACATTTCTAATCACTTCGGTTATATAATATCCACAGAAAAATACCAAAACTAATATACCAATTAATTTCGCACTAGAGCAACTACCACCAGATACATCACATCCAGTATTACCTGAATTTGGATCATATTTAATATATGTAGCAACAATAACTGTAGAAAATAACAAACCAAATGCAGTTGCAAAAATTGTACCGATTGCTGAAACAGTGACAGTTTGCGGACATGTTTTCATGACTTTAATAACTGTTCTTAGAATTACAACAGATAATGGAATTCTTGATCTCATCCCCCAATAACACCAAGCAGTAAAAAAAGTAAAAACTAAAAATGTTATACCAGCGGACCAATAACGCAATGACATATACATTATTGCAGTACCTAATGCTGCTAAAATATTTACAATCATTCCACAATAAATGAAAAACTTTGGATACCAATAACATAAAAGTAAACCAAGACCAGAAAAGAACAATGCAATTGCACAAACAACTATTAATAAAATTGCAGAGTTAGTATTCATTGTTCCTGTATCCACACTATCATAGACACCAGATCCCGTAGAGGTATAAGTTTTCGCCCATGCTCTTAATGTTATAGATGCAATAACAATGAATGCTGCCACTGTTAATAAGAAAAAAATGGTAAAAGGCCAATCATTCCATCTAGGTTTATTATCATTTTCTGTTGGAAATATATCTTGATATTTACCAATAGGAGCTCCACTAGTCTTTGATTTTAAATTATAGTACTCATCTTCTCTAAATTGATATTGGTTTTGTTCTTGTGGTTGACCAGCTACAGGAACCACAGGTGAAGTCATTGGGATTTCTTCAATTGGACGGTTTTCCGAACCAAATCCTGATTTCCCTTCAGAGTTTTGATAATCAGCATATTGTGGCTGTCCTTGCTGATATGTATTATCACCATTAACACCACTATTGGAACTATCATGTTCCTTGTTATATGTTTCCTTTTCTGTTGCAATCTCTTGTGGTGGTTCCATTCGATACTCAGATTTCTGTTCTGAAGCCATCTTTTCCTTTTTATTCTAAACTTTATTGCAATATATTTTATTTTATTTATTTATGCTTATTTTCAATCCTTATATCCTTTTCTTACAAGACAACCTCAAACAATGCATATACTCTATACTCATATATTTATACATATCATATTGTAATTAATTACTTTGAACAATACTGACGCTGTCGCAAAAAGATTCTTACTACTGTTGATCAACGCATCGCTACCAAGATAAACTGTCCGATATATTTTGTGGAATGCTCCCTATCCGTAGTTGTCCGGACATGAAAAGTGGGTTAGGGGGGGGGGGGGGGGGGGGGGG
>JAJLTL010000136.1:0-32062 GCA_030568135.1 Vanderwaltozyma yarrowii
CATGCAGACTTTTCTTTGTGTCGTTTCTAATAATAATAGAATCTAATTAATTGCCGCTCCATGTTCATCGTAGGAGATGCTAATCTGGAACTAATAATAATAATAATAATAATTCAATTTAATTAGTTTCTATTTCTTTTGTTACTACTATTTCTAAAATTATATAACTTATATATTATCTATCACTTTAATGACATTATTAATCTTTTTTCGTCATTACTATCCAATTTTAATAGCATGGAAATAACGGGTAATAGTTGTATTCTTTGTTCTTTATGCTCTAAAAATCCTAATAAGACATTCTTAATATATGCTACCTTTTCATTAACCTCAGATGGCGTGTCTATTGGCGATGCTGGTCTTTGGATAGGTTTATTATTTACAGAAAGATGCGATTCTGATTGCGCAACTCCGATATTAGGAACGGACAACGAAACAAGTGAACTTGACCTACTTGATCTATTAGAGATGCTATTTCTCTCTTCTCTCAATGAACTTAATTGGTTAGATATGGTTCTATAATTCTTGGAAATACGATCAAATTTCTTATTCACTTCTTTATTTAACTGCATTAATTCTTCATTAGATTCTTGCAAATCACGAATTTTCTTATCAGATTTAGCAAGAGCTTCTTTTAAGTTACCTGCTAATTTTTCCAATTCACCTGAATCATCTACATTCTCATTGTTCTTACGTTTTATATTATCATTCAATGTATCCAAAGTTTCTACTTCTGCGAGTAGTTGTTTTTCACGTAACTTCAAAGCATGAATATCTGAATTTAATGTTGAATTGGCTTGTTTCCAGTCTTGGATTTCTCTATTGCTTCTTGAAGTTTGTAAAGTTAATTCAGATTGCAATTTGGATTTTTCACCATTTAAAAATGCTACCTTTTCCCTTAAATCTTTCATTTTAGAAGTTTCATCATTTTGAGAATCTGACATTAATCTACGCATAGTTGAGGCTTCTCTAGTTTTGTCTTGAATTACATTAGCGTATTCATTTAATTCATCTTCTAATGATTGAACTTTTTTATTAGCTTCTTTTAATTTCACAGTCAATTCTTCACACTGCCTTTGAACTAATTCAACTTGGTCACTTGAATTACTCTTCAAATTTTGTAAAGTGTCATATTTCTCTTGTAATACAGAAAGTCTTTCAGACAATTTACCATTTTCTTTGATATAATTTTCGAAAGAATCGTTATTTTTAGTTGCAGTTGACTGAAGTGTTTCATTTTGTTTTTTAAATGTAACTACATTACTTTTTAGCTGTTCGTTTTCTTTCTTTATGACCTCCAAAGAATTCTTAGATGTAGTCATTTGTTCATTGTATTTTTTAACTTGATCTTCTAAGTATAAGATAGTCTTTTCTTTCTGAACAACGTTTGTTTTCAACATAGTCTCTGCCTTCTTTAAAGTGTTAAATTCTTTTAACTGAGTTGAGAATATGTTATTTTCTTCTTTTAGTTTAGATATATGTTCATTAGAATTGGCAATATCTTTTTGTAATTTTTTCTTTTGTTCTTCTTCTATTGATAGTTTCTTTTTCAAATCGTCTATCGTTTTATTCAATGAAGCTATTGTTACTGTAAGTTCGCGTTGTTTTTGTTCATTAGATTTTATTATATCAGCCTTTTCTTTTTCCAATGTTTCTAAATTTTTCTTTATAATATCATATTCTTCTTTTTGAATACTTCCAGCATCCTTTAATTGATCTTTTGCTTCTACAAGTTCGTTTCCAACATCACGTAACATATCTCTCACTTCTTCTATTTCTGTAGATTTTGCTTTTAAAGATGCATTGGTTTTATTTAATTCTTCATTCAATACAGAATGTTCCTTTTCTAAAGCCTCAAATTTTGATTGAACTTCTTTTTCATTTTCTGAAATAACTGGAGATTTAGATTGAGTTTTTAACTTTTCACATTCACTATGTGTTTCCTGTAACTGTTTAAAATCGTTTAATAATTTTTTATATTTCTCAGTATCAGAATGTGTAGATGTAGTCAAGTCTGCTGAATTCGTAGTTGAAGGAGGAGCGGCAGCAGAATTGTTGCCATTCTTTTTCTTATTTTTCTTATTCTTCTTCTTACCACCTGCTGTAGTGGTAGGAACAGCTTGAGACTGTTCTGGTACAGACTCCTCGGTTGCAGGTTGAATTTTTGTTTCAGCACTCAGTTTTTCTTCAAGATCATTAATTATCTGGGATTTCTCTTTAATTGTGTTTTTAAAGGATTCAATTTTTGATTCAAATTCTTTTAATTGTGCCTCAGATGTTTTTAGTAACTCTGATTTTTCCTTAAGGTCTTCTTCAAATTGATTAGCTTTCTTGTTAGATTCACCCAATAAGTTATCACTGTTTTTCAATTTTTCTTTTAGTTCAGATAGTTCTTCTTCTTGTGATTTGTTCAAATCTTCAAATGTCTTGGTCTGTTGTGATAGCTCGTCAATTTTTCTTTGAAGATTTTCAAGCTCTTTCTTATAAGTTTCTTCTTGTTCTTTAAAATCCACCGCGTCTTTATTATCCTCTGGTGTTTCAGTAGATTCCTTTAGTTTTGCATTCGCAGTATTTAAAGTAGTTACTCTTTTTAGTTCTGCAGTTAACATTTCAGTTTTATCATTTATATTTTTAAAAAAAGATGGAAGGGCATCAATATCTTCAAAACCTGAAATAGGTGTATTTTCAACCAAAACTTTTTCAATAGCACCAAATTTTTCTGTTTTCACCTTCTCATTCTTGTATGCAGCCAATAATAAAGGATATTTTTGTTCATATTTTTCAAACTTGCGTAACTTAGTCTGTATATCCTTTGGTAATCCACTATTATCGTCAACGAATTGTTCCTGAGAAGAATTTAAATCATCAGATAAACCCTTAGATATTTCATCTGTCAGATTTTTACCTATCTGAGATAACTGTTTAAACATAATATGTCAGAATGCCAGCTATTTAGAATGTATTACTAAGTTCTTTAGGATGCTGTTCTAGTAAATAATACAAATCCTCCTATTTATACCTCTGTAACACTACTAATTATTTATTAATCTCTCTATTCTTCTATCTATTCCTTTTGAAATATTTTCAAATACCAAAGATAGGGCACGTTACCCGGGTGGTAAAGTGTCAACAATATAAAGACGTTACACCACTATTATGATCTATAAGCCTCAATTAGTAAAATATTGATCTATATATTTGTATATTTATAAAATACAAGGATGATTAGATATGGATATGATATTATAATTTCATTATAATTTTATTATACTTTAAATTATGATTATAATTATATTTATTTAATTTTATTTTGTTTTGTTTTAGTTCACCTTAACTCTTACGGAGTTTGTGAAGGTTCAATATACACGCATGGCCTGCATGTGTGTGTATTGAAGCATGCAATAAATGAAAGCAAACTGTTAAGATAGTTAGATAAATTGGGATAGTTTTTTTTTCCTTTTCTTTAGCTTTAATTTTAACTTTTATTTTTCTTTTTTAGTTTTATTCTTGGTATTGTTTTGTTTTGTTTTGTTTTTACTATTTCTTCTTTCCTAATCTTAGGAATTTACTATTCCTAGCATGTGATCCATGTTTTGATTCAAATAAATCACCAACAGATCCTTTAAAAGAAGAAGAATCTCTTCCTGATGGAGAAGAAGATATATTATTATTTTCAAATCTTGGTTCAATTAATAAAGATAATTCATATTGCTTTTCAATATGAGGAACGTTTTTAGTATTTTCATCAATGAATACACAGACCTCATCAACTTTCTTTAGATCGTATGGAACCCTCTTAAATCTAATAATTTCTATTATTGCCTCAACAACTCTACCTCTCTTGTTGAAATTAATCATACTACGATCACCATTTAAATAATCAGGATTACCATTAGATATGAAAGTAAGATCGGATAGGAAGACACCAAAAAATGGAACAGCCGGAACGATATCACTCAAAGATTTAACTTTTTCTCTATAGTTTAGAAAATTTTTACTAGAATTCATTAATCCATTCATACTCTTAAGAATATCAATGGCCTCAGTTGGAACTAAATTCCATGTTTTTGATAATCTATAAATTGGCGAAGAATAAAGTGCTGATATGATAGCAGTCATAGATGAAAAATTATTTAATAATTGGCAATGCATTGCAACAGTGACAAAATACTGAATCAGGCGCGAACGTTTCTTGATATCACGATGTGTAACAATTATATATGAAACAAAATTGGTTAATTTATTGGCACTTGTAATAAAATGGCTAATATTTTTAGTATCATCCTTAATACAATCTTTCCATACTCTATTCAAACAATCAAATGCTGTAATATTTGAATATAGATATTCGTCTATTAGAGTCAATTGCGAAGCAAACACATACGGATCAATATCTAATAATTTTAACTTCTTGCTTAATTTGAATATTGAGGTTGGTGCTGCTATATCTTGAAGTACACTGGTGTGCATTTTTGACGATATTAAAGCAGGCCTGTAACGTTGTACATTATTAATAAAAAACAACAGCTCTTTATTGTCTGTAAATGTTTGGTCATTATCCCATGTATCTACATTGCTTATACCGCTATTGTCTACGATATCAGTAAATATCATTGAAAGGTCTGCTGCTCCTGGAATTTTCTCATATACAGCATAATTAATAAATTTTACTAGAAGACTATCTTTTTGCTTATTCATAAATGATGGATCGAAATATGCACTTGACCAAAATCTTGTGAAAAATAATTTCAATATTTTGATTATATTAGATTTTGTTGGTATTAATTTTTGTTCAACCCAAGTATTGTATTCGTCGTAACCTAGACCTTCAGGAGGTTGTAGATTATATCTATGAATTAATGCAAAGAGAAAACCCTCAATATTTTTGAATTTCTCGTCAGCAGTCTTTCTATTAAAAATTGATTTGACAGTCAACAATAACACTAAAGAAAATTTAATGTCTAAAAATTGATGATTTGCTAAATGTTCTATTAAACCCATAATAGAACCACCTTTAATTCTTTTTTTCTGATCTAGGATTAAATCATGTTCAAAATCTAATTGTAAATACCATGGATATTTGTCTTGCTCTTCAAATCTATTATCAATTACATCAAATCCATTAAGTTCATTGTCTTGTTCATTGCTAAACCAGGCAGTATCCTGAAATTCATTTTTAACTAATTCATTAATTAATTCATTTTTCATCATTCTAGCAGAATAGTTAATTAACATTTCTCTTTCTTGTATTAAATTTTCCACATAGACACAGCACAAATTTGTTAAATCTGCATATTTTTCACAACTGTCTCTTAATTTTACAGTATAGTCCAAAAACTCCAAATTATTTTGTTCAACATCTCTGCTTTTTAATATATTGTAAAGTTCATTTGAATTTATTATTTCTTCCCATTTTTGTAAATTAACCATTGGTTCATTATGAGCAATTGGATGATTTGTTCTCATTGAACAAAAAGAGAAGGGATCTTCTAATGTAGTTTGTTGCGCACACATAATAATCTTGATAACAATGTCGTGCATCAACTGTTTTACATCAAAATATTCTATTAACAAAGAAGATATGGAATTGACCGAATGAATTAATAATTCTACAGTTTCCTCATCCAATTCCAAGTTTAAGTCCAAAAGTTCCTTTTTTTGACTACTCATATTACCAGTAGTAATTGGGAGTGAATCAACATTATCATTTTGAGTACCTGTACTGGAAATGGATCTGTTTGATTCAACATCTGCTACTTCGTTGCTAGTTTCTAATATTAGATTTGTCAAATATATTAAATTGATGAATATGGACAAATCCAGATTTTCTAATAATCTTAAAATAGATAAATTGGAATTAAATTCATCATAAGCTTTAAGATTAATTTCTAGATCTCTTTCTTTTGATTTTGGTTCATTTAACACTTCAATATGTTCACCTTCGTTAGAGAACACTTTGTCATTAACTTCTTTTGCTCTTTTAGTCAATTTCAGCAATGTCTCATTATTTAAAGGGAATAATACTCTTGAAGGATTTGAAGAAGTTGATGAAGTGGTGTATGAAGTTCTTTTCTTATCCAGTGCGATGTTACTAGTTGAAGTGGAAGGAATCGATGTCATCGATTGTGTTTGGTGTGCATGGAATGGATTGAAGTGTTCATTTGAAGTGGATACTTTTTTATCTTCATTTATGAATGGATTTATCCATGAACCACCATTGAACGAACTTTTCAAAAATCTTGGTACTGATTGTGGGAAATAAATATATGCATCTGTTTTGAAAGTGGTGTCACCATCACCAGTGTCAGTGTTGTTGTTTTTCGCTGTAGGTACATTAATTGAACTAAACAGTGACATGATTAAAGTGATTAATTTACTGAATTGCAATTCTATTGCTTGATAAGCAATGTCTTTATCTGTGTTTGGAACGTCATCAGTTTCTGATTGGTTGAAATAGAATGAACAGTTCATTGATAATTTACCAATATGAGAGATAATTTTCTTTAAATAGAAATTAATTTTTTTCCTTAAATTTTTTTCATCTTCTGTATTATTAATTGATTGAATGTCACTTAATTGTAGTAAATTGAATGAAATATTAATATGTGTAAAAATTGAGTGTATTCTATTGAAATGCTGATAAAAAATTTCTATATCATCAGCATCATCTTTGAAACTGGTGTATGATAAGTTAATCTGATCGATAATTATTGTATACAGTTCATTCCAATTTGTTACATCTGTTGAATGTTTATAAAACAGTTCTTGTACTGTAGGTTGTACTTCTTGTTGTTCTTCTTGTTCAGTAGTTGGTGTATTCTCGTTGTTTCGTACGTCATGATCGGCTTCTAAATTAAGGGTATTATTATTATTATTATTATTATTATTATTACTAATGGGTGACTGTTGTTGATCAATATTTGTATTTGATAATGATAATGCTGATGTAGATGCAGTTGAATTTGAATTTGAATTTGAATTTGAATTTGAATTTGAATTTGAATTATTAAAATTTTTTTTTTGTTTTGTTGATAGCTTATTTTTAACAGAAACAGTGAAATTATAAGGGAACCAGCCTCTTTTAGCAATTGTTAATTTATCTTTATCTATTGAACATGCAGTTGATACAATGATCCCATCCCACCAACCAGTGGATTCTTTTTGTAAAACATAAATAATATCCCCACTAGAAAACTCCAACAAATTACGTGACGCTGACGATGGGTCAGTTTGTGGACTATCATGCAATGCCATGACTATATCCAAGACATTATGAGAATGCAATAATTCGTTACTTGTATGTGTATGTGTATGTGTATGTGTATGTGTATGTGTATTTGTAGTTGCTTCTTGGGAAGCATAAGATGAAGGGATCATTCTTTGCTTGCCTGCAAATCACTCATATAATGAAGTGATATATATAGCGTATGGTTTAGTTACGACTTATACAGTGACAGCACTAGATATAACCAATGTTACAACCCACAACTGAATACAAGCAAATTAATCAATAACACTAAATGTTCTGTATGACGAATACAATATGATTATCTTTTTCAATATATATCATTATATATATATATATATTGATATATCGGGAACAATTTCCGTTTCACAAGCAACCAGAAAGAATAAACAAGTACGTAGTCTAGTAATACTCTCTGCCTAAAACGCGATGTCCCAGCCCAACGCACCTACCCACCTGTGTGTAGCTTCAGTAAGAATAAACGTTTTCTTCGCTACCACCCCCCTGCTAGCCAGGATAGATCACCAGCCTAAGTTCGTGTACTGATCCCCCCATCCCATCCCATCCCGTTTCAAAAACGATTTCTTTCCAGGCAGGGTTCCCTTCCTTTCCCTTCCCCTCTGCAAAGCAAAGTTAAGCAAACTCCCACTGGCAACAATTCGTTCCCTGCCTGCCTGCCTGCCTGCCTACCTGCCCACCTGCCCACCTGCCTCCAGTGATGAAGTCCGTGTTTACCACAAAGAACAAAGAACAATTGCCAATCAACAGTAGCAAACCAAACTTTATTTCTTTCTTTCAATGCGCAAACACGAATAACCAATACGAATACGAATACGGATACGAATACCAATGCCAAATACCACCAAATACGCCTTAAAAGAAGATAATTTGAGTCTAAAAGTCTGTCTTGTCTTGTCTTGTCTGTTGTTTCGAATCAATTATTATTATTATTCTTCCTCTTTCAACAACGCGTGGGAGAGGGGGGTGGGAACCAAACGGAAAAGCTTAAATTTAGCCATCACCCAACATTTCCCTTTTCGGTAAATTCAGTTTTAGGGGATAATTGCTACTTAACAGTTTAACAATTAATAGACAAGACAAATTCTGCTGCAGTTTTTCTGTTTTGTTTTTTTTCTCTCTCGTAGGCAACTACGTAAACCTCTCGTTTTTATTTTTTTTCTTTCTTTATTTGGCATGACCGAATGCGGAACATCAATTGCGCGTTTTTATAAAAACCATTTCGTGTATTGTGATTGATGTTCACGTGTATAATGATTTGTGTTTTGTATCCGGGTAACGACTAGATAAAAATAATTTTTTTTAGTTTTTTTTCTTTAAAAAAAAAAATTCTTTTTTCAATTTTTTCAGTTTTTGCGTTGGGTGGTGGTGGTGGTTGGTGGTTACTCATCGTGAAATTATATTTGTATATTTTCAAGATTTTTTTAATTACGTATTTTTTGATAGATATATATTTCAAATTGGTTGTATTGTATTGCATTTTTATTATTATTATTATTATTATAAATTTATTTCCAATTCACTTATAAACACCGAAACACACATCATATATTAATCATGTCTGAAGAAACTGCTCCTGTAGTTGCTCCTGCTGTAGTTGAAGGTGAACAACCAACTGTCATTTTAGGTGAAGATGGTCAACCATTATCTAAAAAAGGTTTGAAAAAATTGCAAAAAGAACAAGAAAAGCAAAAAAAGAAAGAGGAAAGAGCTCGTCAATTACAATTGGAAAAAGAACAACGTGAAAAGGAAGAAGAAAATGCTGTCGATACAGCAATTGAAAATTATGGTAAATTCCCACTAATTCAATCTGATCCAAAGGATAGAACTTTTGAAAAAAGAATTAAATTCATTGAATTAGATGAATCAATGGATGGCCAATCTGTATTGTTCAGAGCTAGAATTCATAAATCAAGACAACAAGGTGCTACTTTAGCATTCTTAACTTTAAGACAACAAAGTGAATTGATTCAAGCTTTAGTTAGAGTTAATAAAGAAGGTACAGTTTCAAAAAAAATGACTAAATGGGCTTCATCATTAAATCTAGAATCAATCGTTTTAGTTCGCGGTGTCGTTAAGAAAGTTACTGAACCAATTAAATCTGCTACTGTTCAAAATTTAGAAATTCATATTGAACAAATTCATTCAATTTCTGAAACTCCTGAAAATTTACCAATCTTATTAGAAGATGCTTCAAGATCTGAGGAAGAAGCTGAAAGAGCAGGATTACCTGTTGTCAACTTGGATACAAGATTAGATGCCCGTGTTATTGATTTAAGAACAATTACTAACCAATCTATTTTCAAGATTCAATCAGGTGTTTGTTCATTATTTAGAGAATTTTTAAGTAAAAAAAATTTTACTGAAGTTCATACACCAAAATTATTAGGTGCACCAAGTGAAGGTGGTGCATCAGTTTTTGAAGTTTCATATTTTAAAGATGCCAAGGCTTATTTAGCACAATCTCCACAATTTCATAAACAACAATTAATGGTTGCTGATTTTGAAAAAGTTTTTGAAATTGCTCCTGTTTTCAGAGCAGAAAATTCAAATACACATCGTCATATGACTGAATTCACCGGTTTAGATTTAGAAACAACTTTTGAAGAAAATTATCACGAAGTATTAGATTTATTAAGTGATTTATTCGTATTTATCTTTGCTGAATTGAATAACAGATATAAGAAAGAAATTGAAATTGTTAGAAATCAATATCCTGTAGAAGAATTTAAATTACCAAAAGATGGTAAAATGGTTAAAATAAATTTCAAAGATGCTATTAATATGTTAAGAGAAAATGGTAAGACAGATATTGGTGATTTTGACGATTTATCAACAGAAAATGAAAAATTTTTAGGTAAATTAGTTCGTGAAAAATATGAAACAGATTTTTTCATTTTAGATAAATTTCCATTAGCAATTAGACCATTTTATACAATGCCTGATCCAATTGATCCAAATTACTCAAATTCATATGATTTCTTTATGAGAGGTGAAGAAATCTTATCAGGTGCTCAAAGAATTCACGATCATGATTTATTACAAGAAAGAATGAGAGCACATGGATTAACACCAGAAGATCCAGGATTAAAAGATTACTGTGATGCTTTTTCATACGGGTGTGCACCACATGCCGGTGGTGGTATTGGTTTAGAAAGAGTTGTTATGTTTTTCTTAGATTTGAAGAATATCAGAAGGGCTTCTTTGTTCCCAAGAGATCCAAAGAGATTAAGACCATAGATATTTGGCTCTGTACTTTTATTTTTAATTTCTTTTATTTAACTTAACTAATATGTATTTTGTGTATGCAATGTCATGATATACGAAACCTATTGATTTTCAAGAAAACCTTGTTGTATAGTATCTTCTATTATATTATATTATATATAAAGGATGAATATGGTAAAGTTTTTCCTAAATGTACGTGTGTATGTGTTTGTGTATAGTTTGAAAAGAGAAGCAACAGCAGCAACAGCAATAACAGCGCAGATATGTCAGGTAATCCAGGTGGAGCATTAAGAGCATTATCCCCAACACCACCAGAAAGAGGATCATTCCCATTAGATCATGACGGTGAATGTAGTGAAATGATGATGGAATATTTAAAATGCATTAAATTAGTTAAAGGAGAAAACGGTGCAATTAATTGTAGAATCAAAGCAAGAGATTACCTTAAATGTAGAATGGACAATAACCTAATGGATACAGATGAGTTCAAAAATCTTGGACTACCAGAACCAACCACCACTGGCACAGTGACAAACCAATTACCACATCATAAGTTTGGAGATAACAATGACAAGTAAATCAAATCAAATTAAATTAAAAGTCAGCCACAAAAGCATTAACCAGTTCCCATTCCCATTCCCATGTAAATACAATACAATAGAATAGAATATAAACTACTATTATCGTAGAATACACCATATAATAAATACAGATATAACATAATAAATACAGTATATAATATAACAGTAGTGGTGGTAACTATATCACATGCAACGAGGCACAAAATAAGGGGTTACCACCAAGGAAAAGGATTTGCTCTCTCTTTCTCTCTCCTCACGCACGCGGTCTGCATGTGCATAGCTATCTATCTTCTCAAAGGAAGATAAACAAAAGCAAGAACAATCCCTCCTGACACCCCCGCGGTTCGCTAGTTACTTCCCCCCACGAGCTACTGCCACTACTGAACTTAAACTGTTCCAACAAAAACCCAAACCAAAACCAAAATATTAAAATAACCAAACCACCACAGTGGCAGATTGGCTTGGATTTTGCATTAAACAGGACACGGCTGGCTAGCATCTACTCGGACCATACCCTAAACTACCTGCAGCCCCAGCCTGGACACCACATCCACACCTTGGCTCCCCCCCCCCTCCCGTTCCGGCCAGTCCGACCGCACTCCGATTCATACACAGCTAAGACAACAGAAAAAATAAAACTAAACCACCTTCCCCCCCCCCCTCCTTCCTTCCTTCCAAACCCTAATCTGGGCTCCCTCCCACACCGCAACAATTTACAATAAAACTATCATAATTCCGTTTTTCGCCACTTTACACACTCACTCACTCCTAGAAGTAGTAGAATTATTATCGTCGATTTGCTTCGTTTCTTATTATCTAATGACTCTCTCTCTCTCTCTCGCTCGCTCTTATCCCACTCCAAATTTATTACAATGCTGTTAGTGTCAATCTTGAAATTAGCGTATGTATGGAATTTCATTATGGTAATTAATATTTGAATTAAAATACTAATCAATTTAATTAACAAGAATATTTCATATGAATTATATAAATATATATATATATATATATATATATATATGTATGTATACAATTGTTATATGCAAGTGTCAGTGAACTTATATAAGTTCATACCACTAGTATATTAATAATATAGTACAATACAATAATACAATACATTACAATACTCGTATAAATATAAACTCAATACTGCGTATTAAGTTTATATTATATACTCCTCATGTCTCAACCTTTACAGAAAAAAAGAAATAGACTACACAAAATGAACAATCAGTTATCTTCATCATCAAATGATAATAATAACAATAATAACAATACAAATGATTTAATGATACTAAATGACCCTTTTAATAGTAGATTTATTGACCTCACCGTCAATAATGATGACGACTACGACGATGACGACGACGAAGAAGAAGGGGCCATCATGAAAGCTGGGTATAGTAGCAATAGCATATCTAATGACTATCGCGATAAATCAGAAGTCGTACTGATAAAAGATCAACTACCTGTACCGGCTATTGGGGATTCAAAATATAAGTACAAGAAACAGAGAACTATATCGTTACCACAATTACCGTACGCAAAGTTATTGTACGGTAGTGATTTATCAAACAATTATAATAACAATAATAGCAGTGCAATAGTATCACAGAACGATGATGAATTGTTGAATTTGACTGGGAATACAAGTATTACCATCGATTCAAATAAATTAGTGGATTTACCCTTGATCAAATCGTTGTCACCTTCCACGAGGGCAAATCAGACACTAAATAATATTGACATTAACGATACAACAAGTACAAATACAAGTGATAATATTAGTATCACACATACTCATTCCAATTCAAGTTCAAGTACAAATAGCATCGCACATCACATCAATCCAATTAAAAGACGATTATCTTCAATAACAAATAAACATAATCACAATAAATATATTAAAACAGATAATACCACCACTCAACGTGTTAAATCAACTTTCCAAACTGACAAAGATGGTCACTACATCTTTAAAAAAAATGACGTCTTTTGCGATAATAGATTCATAGTACAAGAATTACTAGGACAAGGAACATTCGGTAAAGTATTGAAATGTTCAGATAATTGTAACAGTAATGACTTGTTAGCAATTAAAGTAATAAAATCAATAGATCGATATAGAGAAGCTGCAAAGACTGAATTGCGGATTCTACAAACTATACACAAAAATGATCCAAATGGCAATTTTCAATGTATTCTGTTAAATGAATGTTTTGACTATAAAAATCATATTTGTCTAGTGACAAATTTATACGGGAAATCAATATACGATTTCATGTGTTCAAATGCAGTTTCAAGGTTTCCTGGTTCACAAGTACAAGCTATTGCAAGACAATTGATCAGATCCGTTTGTTTCTTACATGATTTAGGAATCATTCATACAGATTTAAAACCAGAAAATATACTGCTGGTAGATGATAAACATTATTTGACAAAACAACTCCCACTTGAAAAAATTAATCAATTGTCATTAAGAAGGAAAAATGCAAGTAATGGTGGCATACAAAAAATTTTAAAGAATCCCGAAATTAAAATCATAGATTTTGGTTCTGCTATTTTCTATAACGAATATCATCCTCCTGTCATTTCTACAAGACATTACAGAGCTCCTGAAATAATACTTGGGCTAGGATGGTCTTTCCCTTGTGATATTTGGTCCATTGCTTGTGTATTGGTAGAATTGGTTACCGGTGAATCATTATATCCAATCCATGAGAATTTAGAACATATGGCAATGATGCAAAGAATTAATGGATTACCATTCCCACAAAAACTTATCGAAAAAATGTTCTATAAAGTTACTCATAAATTAGGTAATTTACCTGCTGATTTAAATTCAACTGTAGTAAAACATTTTGATCCAGAAAGTTTAAGTTTGCAATGGCCAGAGATTAACAGACATGGTGAAATTGTATCTTCAGAGAAATCAATTAAAAGAATGAGAGATAGTTGTGATAGATTGGATTTCCATATATCAAAAAAATTAAATTCAGAATTTATTGGTAATAATCCATTATCAATAAATTGGAATCTTTCACCTGAAAAAAATTGGAGTCTAATTAAACAAAAATTGCCAAAATCAAATAATACTTTTGCATCTCATCTAAATTCAAATTTTACAGAAAATTACTATTATCCAAATACTAATTCAAATAGCAATCTATTGAATTCACCACCATTTCAATCAAATTTTAGTAGTGCTCCAACGCTATCTGCTGATAAAGTGCCGCTAGATAAAGAAACTTTCCTTTTCTGGTACTGGTTTGTGGATTTAGTGAAAAAAATGTTTGAATTCGACCCAACAAAAAGAATCACTGCAAAAGAAGCATTGGAACACGAATGGTTTAATCTGGGTATATTAGATGACGGTATAACAAGTTTTGAAAACTTCATAACATAATCTCATTGCTTTAATAATTATAAAAAGAGATTAATATAATATACCACCCAATATTCTCACAACGTCTCAATATATTCCCTTACATAAATATGATAATATTCAATCTATTCTTTTTTGGAAAAAAAGAATCAACATATATTCCTTTTTGTACTCATACAATGATTAGTTAAGTTTAAGTAATACTAATACATTTAAAGTAGAGTAACATTCATTTAATGCTCTTCCATTGTACTTGCTAAAAACCCTTCTGTATAATTCTCAACCGTATATATATCATTACATACGTATTAACTACTGGAGTTAACGTATTGTGTCAAATCTCCTCGAATCATACTTGTAATACCCAATGATTGAATATGCTACTCTGTGTGCTGATTATTCAGGAATAGGGGGGGGGGGGGGTTGGTCATTAATTGAGTCTTAGACTATTGATAGACCATCTTGTGGATATCTTAAGAAATAATGTGATATCAAAAAAAACTGAATATATACACCACAAGAATTAGAACTCGATATGATACCTTTCAAAAAGTCTTAGGTATTATATTTTCCTTATTATATAATATATATCAACTACTTCATCTACATTTATCTGCTGTTATATTCAATGAACAAATGAATATGTATGAACCTTGCCACAACATTTTTTGTCTTGTTCTATCACTTTGTTTCAATTGTAACAATTCTTCCTGCAGAAAGGAAAGAAATAGAAATTGTGGAGTACTGTTCACCGTCCATAAATTATATTTATTTCAGATAGGATCACTAACTTTACTAATGGGTTGACCATTAAATGGCACTTGTTCAATAGTCCTTTTTATCGTTTTTCACGAAAGACCAAATTCCAACTTCTCAAAATCTTTCAAAAGAATTTGAACAAAAAAAATATGCTATAACCAAAGAAACCAAATATAAAAAGGTGGATAGTAAATTATACTGCTGTGTTAAAAGAAGATAAGGGTAAAGGGTATCCATAATACAACAGGCATGCTATTATTGGGATCTAAAGTCACATTGATTAAGCCAATTTGGAATCCAATACGTACGATCACGTATTTACATTCAGGATCGCGTATTAGAGGTTTAAAAAGAGAACCTGAAAGTTATTTGAAAAATCCAAATGGTCTTTCTTACCAAAATATAAATAAACTGGAATATCAAGATACCATTAAGAATACTTTAAATTTAGAAAAGTATAGCATATCCCTTCCAGATGATATAATGCTACAATGTTTCACGCATAAATCTTTCGCTCATGGTTCACAACCTTATAATGAAAAATTGTCATTACTAGGTTCTCAATTTTTAAAATACCAGGCTTCTATATATTCGATCAATTCACAAGGGTTGCTATCTAATGTAGCAAAAGATAAAGTTCAAAAAAATGTTAATGATTTGAACTTTACGAATTTAGGTACCCAATTATCCAAATTAATTATTTCAAAAGGTTCATTATCTAATTTTATCAAAGCTAAGAAATTAAATTCATTAGTATTTTGGAAAATGAGAGATCCCTTAAATACATCTGAAAGATTTAATGGAGAAGAAACCATTTATACTACTGTGTTGAATGCACTAGTTGGTGGAATATTGGTCACAAATGGACCTGAAAAAACCATAACGTTCATCAATAATGAATTGTTTAATCAAGATAGTACAACTTCTCTGCTTAAATTTGCTAATGAACAACTACCAGCACCAACCCAAAAATGATTATAGCATATATTATAATCTTAAAGATATTCTTTTTAATTAATGAAGAGATAATACAGAATGCATTGTACCAAAATCATATATAACTGTAAATAGGAAATATTTTGTGTAAAAAGAAATAAAAATATAGATAAATTCTGTTAATAATATTGTCTTTTATTTTTATATAAAATTACATAGAACTATATGATTGTCGCAATTTTATCGCTTATATAATAATTTATTTTATTTATAATACAATTGTCAGAGATAATAATCCCTACTTACTCAAATGAGCAATCTCTTCTTTTAAACTAGCTTCTTCAACACTTTTAACTAATTCCTTGGTACATTTAGCAATATCAAATGCAATACCAGCCAATCTTTGTTTGAATTGTTTATCAGCAAAATTCTCATCACCATCTTCTTCCTTCATTGAGCCATCATCAGTCAATTCACATAAAGTGGTCATTCTGCGTCCACAATCTTCTAGGCTTTGAACAACCCAATTACCATGTTCTTTTAAATTATGGTTTCTTGTTTGATTCATGGAAATACTAGTTGCATCAACCATCTGGCCAATAACCAGCTTGATAGCATTTGCTTCTTTTCTTAGATTTCCTTTAGTTGCATTTGGTTCTTTAATGGAGGTCAATAATGATTGAATTGTGGATATGACGTCAACTGTTTGATGTTCAACGTAAGATAATAATTCAGACAAAGTGTTGTCTGGATTCTCGATATCAAATGCATCAACATCAAAATCATCTTGAGTGACATCTACCTCTTCATCGTCATCTTCATCTTCAGCTTCATCTTCTGTTTTTTGTTTATCATTCGTATTGCTGTTATAGTCGTTCGTATCGATGACATTTATTTTTACTTTTTCTGCTATATTTGGTGAATTAATCACAGGAACGTTATCTTTATTATCTTCCGACTTTGATGAAGTTTCTAAATCAAGACTATCAACTTCTATTGATGTATTGTCTATTTGCTCTTCAGGTGGAGCGATATTAGAAGATTCATCAATTTTAATTGTTGGTAGGGAAGGAGTGACTTCGTTGGATGTTGATGGTATAACAGATGCCGGTTCAGGATCACTGGTATATTCAATATTGTCTAATTTTGGAGAAGACGATATGATTTCATTTGGTTTAATAGGAGAATTTTCTACAGTAATGTCTTCCTCTGTATCAGATACAGTAGCATCGTTCTGTTTAGGAGATTCTTGAGCAGGAGTTTGTAATGGGGATGTATTAATTCCCAATCCAACACTTGATTTACCAGGTATTGAAGTATCTTCTTCCGCAAGATCATTTTTACTATGTTCTACAGGTTTAGGCGACGAATATTCTTTGATATCATCAAATTTGCTTGAATCTTGAATTTTTGGAGATCTTGTGTCTAGCATTGAAGAAAACAATCCAGTATTAGATGGTTTTCTAAAATTTGTTTTGGTATTTTCAGTAGAACGGTTTAATTTTTGGGTGATTTTTAAAGGTTTAACTGGAGACATTTCTTCCTGAGATTCCTTCATGTAGCTAGGAATAGCAGAAATGTTGGTACCATTATTATTTGATTGTTTGAAATTAACTTCTAAAGGTGTTGTTGGGACAGAATTATAGTCAGATAAAACACCAGCGGAGCTTTCAGTATCATTTGTGTTAACAATTTGAGTAATTTTTGCATTTGAAATAACTCTACAAACAGCGAATGCTAATTCAGAAGCTGCTGCCTTTACAGTAATTTTAGGTAATAAATCACCATATACAGAGTAGTATCTTACAGAGCTAATTAAATGAGATAGCGATACTTTTATTAATGTTATCTGATCTCTAAATTCTGTTATAGCAATGATTTCTATAATTTTATTACAACAATTCGAAATTAGTAGTAAATTTTCAAAGAGTAAATCCCCGATATCATCATTATTTTCATTTAAATGACTAAAAAATGAATGGATCAATGAATTTAATTCAGACACTAAATTCAATGGAATCTGGCCATCATCAGTTATATATTTTGAAATTGAAGCTTCATCTAATAAATATTGCGATTTTGTTTTATCTTCATTATTATTTGATACAAGCATTGATTGTCTTGTTTGTCTTACAATATCTTTGGAATTTAATTCCAGTTCTGATATTTTTTGTTTTAATTTCTCATTCTCAATAGAAAGAATACTCATTTGTGAACTAAAATCGGATAATTCTCTTTTCAATACATCTTCATTCAAATGTGGAACGTTGGCATCTTCGATTAAATCATTTGAATTAGGATATTCTGGAGCGACTGTGTTTTGTTCGACTTCACTATCTGTATTCTCTTTAGCAACAGGTAAGATGGCTGCATTTACTTCATTGGTACCATTAGTGTCATCTGAGTTACTCTGCTGTATGTCATCTATATGATCAGGAGTGCTGTCATTACCATGGAAGGCATAGTACTTATCTATTGGACTAAATACACTGTATGCTGGAGAATCCAATACGGTAGGTTGTTCAAGACCTGTGGTTGGTTTTGATAATAATAAATCATCACTTGCTGTAAAATCAGGATTATTATTAGCCATTGCAGGGGTTTCGGGCAAAGTGCTTATATTGGTACTTTTATTATAATTATTTAGACCATCTTGTTCTAGTCCATTTTCCATGTCTAAAATAGGTGATTCGTTTAAATCATCGATATTGCTTTTTTCTTCTACGAAATACAATTGTTCACCAGTGGCTTCCTCTTCTTTCTCTTCTTCTTTTTCATCTTCTTCCTCTTCTTCATCAGAAGACCATGCAATAGACGCTTTCTTAGGAATGATTTGTGAAGTTTGTAAAGTTGAAGTAGGAGGTAATGGAGAATCAGGAATTGATGGGTTTAAAGACTTTTCTACACTAGCAAAAGTGTTGTCGCCTTCTTCTTTATTATTATCACCATCCTGTTTGGTATTATCAATATCTTCTAGCATTTGGATATCCTTTTCTTTAGATACTCCCTCAACATTTACATCTCCTTCAACCAGATCTGTTAAATCTTTATCATAACCTCTTCTTTTCACTTCAAATAAGATGTCGTCAACTAAATCACCAAATCTCGGTTGTGTCAGACTTGATAGTTTTTGTCTTGCCTGATTTCTTTTTATGTGAAAGGCAGCCTTTGGTAGTAAGTAGTCACTTTGCCCTTGGTTTTCGTTGATTCTTCTTTGTAATTCATCATATACATCAGTACTCAATTCATAAAATTGAGAATTGGATAGTTTTAATAATTTACCTCTTGCTTTTTGTGCTCTTGATGAATGCACACGATCAGAACTCAAGCCAGTGATCTTAAAGAACATCTCCAATTCATTATGATATTTGAACATATCATGGTGATGTTTGGCAGTAAAAGCAGCCATTGTATATCTCTCTTAATGTCCTCTTTATATTTAATTCCTTCTTCAAATAAACAATTTTAAAATTGTGTTTTTTAGCAAAAAAAATTATAGGAGAACAATATCAGATTATTTTTGTTGTTGATCAGATAAACCTAAATCCACCTCAAAACTGCAAACTGAATTGTTTTATAAAATATTATATTAAATAAATACGTTTGTAGTATTAGCCTCCTTCTGTCTCCAAGCATTGAAAACTTTACGAAACTTAACAAAATGTCAGTATCTTGAAATGTCATATCTCTTGAAAGTGAAAAATTATTGAATTTTTCACCTCTCGACTTCTGCAGGCAATCCTCTAAAAAAAACTCAAAAATAAAATCACGAAACTTTAAAACGCGTAAAGTTTTAAATATTTATTTTTTGTCAGCATGAACCAGGAAGTGTACACAGCAACTGGAAAGTAGTTTGTGAGGTTACATCAGGAGTGTTGATACCATTCAACTAATTGTTATTGAAAAAAACAATGTTATAAATTTACTTTTTTAAAAAAACATACATATATAAGTATACATATCTAAAGCTTGGTTGGTTGCAGTACTTAGGAAAATGGTGTCTCAATTGCTTCGTGGTGAATAATTGTAGCAGTCTCATTGTCTTCAACCTTGATTTTCTTAGGTCTAAATAGTTTTAATGCAACACTACTTAGTACCACTGATACTGAGGATAAAGCCATAGCTGCACTTGCCCACACGGGAGCCAATCTCGAATGACGATATGGGTAAATCACACCTGCAGCGATGGGAACAGCGACCATATTATAACATAAAGCCCAGCCAAAATTAAAGTAAACTCTTCTGAACACCTTTCTTGATAAATCAAATAATGTCAATAATGATTGTAAAGTATTGTGAGACGATAATAGAACGAAATCACATGAGATCATGGCTAGATCAGAACCAGACGCTAAAGCTATTCCTACATCGGCAGTAGCTAATGCTGGAGCATCATTGATACCATCGCCAACCATAGCGACGTAAACAGGTTTTCCATTCTTCTTATAATTTTTCTGAATCCATTGTATTTTCTCTGCTTTCTGATCAGGCAAAACATCGGCAACAACTTGATCAATACCCAATTCGTTTGCAATAGCTTTAGCAGTCAATTCGTTATCACCAGATATCATCCAACATTCAATACCTTTTTTATGTAATTGTTTAATAACATTTTTAGCTTCAGGTCTAACTTCATCTTTTGTTGCCATAAATAAAACAGGATGATAATTATCATTTTTAAAAAATTCTTCACATTGAAGTGAAACTATAATAACACTTTTACCTTGCGTTTTCCAGTCTGTTAAATTAGCAATTTGATGTGACGTAAAATTTACTTTGTGGTCATTCATAAATCTTTCGTTACCAACTACCACTGATGATGGCTTCAAGTCTTGCCAAATACCATCTTTGCCTTCAGTATCATTCCAAGTTATACTCCCTTTAGTACCATAGCCAGCAATTTCAGTACTATCATGTACCTTTGTTGAACCAATAAAATTTGAATACTTATCTTTTAAAAAGTGAGTAACAGCAATTGCCAAAGGATGTTTTGAATTCGATTCGAGATCGTTAGTAACTTGAACTACAATTTTTTTTATGTTATTATTTTTATGAATCATGTAATTTGTTACTTCTGGAGTACCACCTTTAGTTAAAGTACCTGTTTTATCAAAACAAATCACAGAAATATTTGAACCTTGTTGGAAAGCAGAACCACCACCTTTGGCTAAAATACCATATTTGGCAGCTAACCCAGCACCAACAAATAAAGCAGTAGGTGCTGCTAAACCAATCCCACATGGACAAGCAACGACAAAGACAGATATAGCAAATTCTAACGACCATACTGCCCATCCACCGCTACTATTGTCATAATAGCCCTCCGGTAAGGAATTAGAATAACCTAAAGCTAACCATATAACCCATGTGGTTACTGCTAACAAGACGATGATTGGAACGAAATAACCAGTTATACCATCAGCAATCTTTTCAACTGGTGCTTTTTTCATTTGTCCATCACGAACAGCAGAAACAATTTGATCCAACAATGAATCGCCTCCAATTGAACTTACTTTTGCAAAAATGGTGCTTCTACCAACATTAACAGTACCAGAAAATATTTGATCACCAATTACATGTTTAAGTGGCAAAGACTCACCTGTCAAAGCACTTTCGTCAAATTCAGTTTCACCTTTAACGATAATACAATCAAAAGGAGGAGCTTCACCCGGAGTGATTTTAACTATATCACCAACTTCCAAATAATCAACATCAATTTTTTGATCATTTGAGAAACCACTCTCTTCATTACCTTCAACTAGGACTGAAAAATGTTGTTTAATTGAACTTAGTTTAGTTATAGCTTCAACAGTTTTGCTCTTAGAAATACTTTCCAGCAACCTACCAATCAATAAAAAAAATGTTAAAAATACCACTGAATCAAAATAAGTTGTCATTTTCATAGGTTGTGTAGAAGACACATCAGGAACCTTCGATGCATCAATTGCTAAAAGTGCAATACTAGCAAAATAAGCGACACTAATACCCAGTGACATCAATAAATTCATGCTTCCAAATTTAAACAATCTTCTTTTCCAACTATTTTTGTATCTCCACAAAGAAAGGACTTCTTTTATAGCTTTTCTATGAAATAGATCAGCAATAAAGAAAAATACAGGTGTGCTTAAAATAAAAAGAATCCAAACTGCTCTTGAAACATCACCACGCCAAATTGGAGTCTCCAACCACATTCTAAAGTCATCTGTTGATTTTAACAAGGACATACCAACGACACCAAATACAAATGTAAGTATAGATATTACTGTAGTAGCAATTAATCTAATGGTAATATCACGAATATTCTTTTTTGCCATCTGGTCTAAATGTTCATCTATTGTCATTTCCTTCTGTATGACAGCTTTAAAATTATTTCCAGAATTCACCTCGAAGCTTGTTGCTAATTCTTTAATAATATTTCTAATAGTCACACCTTTTGATACATCTGAAACATATGAAAACTTTATTAAAGGTTTCTTCAATGAAATTGAATTGATAATCTGAACTTCAGCATGTTCTATATTTTTAATTATTTCTTCAATCATTTCAGGACAATGGTCACAATACATCCCATCAATTCTTAATTGAATAGTTCTTCTATCAAGTTTAGTAGAAGCATAGTCAGTTCTGAGCACTTCACCGACGATATCAAAATCGTAACCAGCATCCTCAACACATTCTTTTAGTTCTTCGATGCAGAGTGGATCATTGGAGTCAACGATAAATACACCTGTTTTAGTTACAACATCGAACGAAGTTTCTTTAACGAATGGTAAATTTTTAACAACATTAGTAATAGTTGAGACACACGCAGCACATGTAATTCCTCCAATAACAGCAGTAACTTTGTACTTGACTTCATTTACAAGAGGAGACACACTAATCAATTTCACATCATAACCAACATCTCTAATTGATTCAAGAACTTGTTGAATTTTTTGTTTGTTAGTAATTGTTAATTTACCAATTTTAGTTAACAAATTAACATCAATTGATTCCTTTTCAGTTAGTTTATCTTTAACTGCCTCTTCAATTTTCTGAACACAACTTGCACATGATAAATCTCCAAATGCTAAAGTCGCTTGGTATAAAGTGGTCTCTTTTAATTCTTTTGTAGTTTCAATAATAGCGGTAGAATCTTCTACTTTATTCTTCTTATTACGACAATATTCACAATGTTCCAAATGTGAACGGTTTCTTCTCTTTTGCTGTTTCTTTTCTCTTGTAAAATATCTTGATAAATCGTGGATCCAACTAGACTTCGTATTCAACTCATTTACTGGGAAAGAAGGTTTTATATCTTCTAAATCATTGACAACAAAAACATCATCAATATCAAAACCCGCATCACTTAATAGAGTCCAGACGTTACGAGCAAAATCAGCATCCTTAACAGAGTCATCTTCGCTGTCAAAGTTAACAGTAACTGATTTATTTTTTAAATCACTAATTAAATTGTCAACCAGAAATTTTTTACTTTTATCCACAGAGTCAAACCCAGATTGAGTTATCGACAAACTGTTCTTATCAAAATCTGACACATTTTTAGAGACATCGAAATTAAAATATTTTTCCAATAGTACCTGCACATAGTCAATGCAAAGTTGACAATGCAAATTATCAATATATATCCTTAAAGAAAGCATATTGTTGACACTTGGGTAGCATTCAACAGTAATTATAACCAGAATTGATTAATAACAACACCTCAATTGGCAATAATTTCATTTCATATCTGGAATTGGGTTCCCTTTATATATGGGGTGAAATATTTCACGATGAGCAGTTAATGCTGTATTCGGTGTTTTCATGCTACGGCAATTTCTAAGAGCATGGTTGGAAAAATAGATCAATGCAAGAAAAACCATTACATTGATTAGATAGTTTATTATGTAATGTCATGAGATGTGATGATGGTTATAACAGAGTGTCTTCTAGAAGATAGATACTCAGCCTTACGCTATTTATGCTGTATGGCTGATGCTATGATTAGTAATTATTAATAGTTATATACTGATATTGAATGATTTTATGGTGCATATTCAATACTTCGAGTTTGATTCCTAAGGAAGAAACGTTTAACATGTGAAAATAGTTTATACGTAAGTAAATAAAATGATACTCTTTCTACTTCTTAAATATACATTTTAGTATTTATTTATTTAGTTAGTTTGTTATTTATTAAGATTTCCATTTTTTCTTTTTTGTTTTCGAATTAAAAACAAACACACTTATATTGTGTTGTTTTAATTGATTTGTGTTGGTTTTTTTTTGAATTTGTTGATGTTTAATTTGATTTGTGAGTGTTTATGTACGAGTTCTTTCATTATCATATATCATTTTAACGTAGAAAGCCCTTTTTCTTTTGAGCTGGAGAATGTGTAACTTGATTTGATATTGACATTTCCAATTGATGTTTCTTTTCTTCTAAAGCTTTTAATTGTTTCGTTAATTTTTCTTTCATTTCTTTATGTCTTGAAAATAATTCAGCTTCAGATTTTTGCAATTTTTTCTCTTTTTCAGAAACTTTTGTTTGGAAAACAGATTTCATTTCTGCTTCTAATTTTGCTAATTTTGCTTCATGTAATTGTCTATCTTCTTTTTGTCTTGTTTCTGGATCAAATTCTCTAAATACTGAATTATCTTGTTTAATACCTAATTTTGTTAATTTTTCAGATCTATAATGTTCATACAATTCATTATTTGTTCTTTCACGTAATTCTTCTAAATATTGTCTAATTAATAAATCACGTAAATAAATGAAATCATTATGATCTGTATTATCAACTTCTACTATACCCCATGGATATGAACGACCTCTTACTTGTTTACCTTCACTATTTGTAACTAAATCAGTGGAACCAACAATAGCATATGGAATTTTATTGTATAATTCATTTGTTGATTTTATTGTTTCTTCATCATCTAATTCATAATGTGGTGGTTGAAATAATTTAACATTTGCCTCATTTAATTGATTCATAATTCTTAATTTAAAAGTTTGAATTTCTCCTTCTGTTAAAATATCAGATTTAGCAATAATTGGAATTAAATTACATTTACCATGAATTTGTTTACAAAATTCTAAATCTAATGGTTTTAAGAAATGAGCAGTTGGTTCAATAAAATATAAACAGGCATGAACTCTATTATCTTCTAAAGTTGATCTATTAACTCTATTTTCTCCATCTAAATATTGATCAAATCTTGAATTAATTTCTTTTACAATTGGTTCCCAAGAATTTGTATTATCAATTGCATCAGCAAAACCTGGTGTATCAATAACTGTTAATTTCAATGTAACACCATTTTCTTCAATGATAGTAGATACGGATTCAATGTTAACACCAATAGTGTTGTTATTGTTGTTACTACTACTATTATTATTATATTCAATATTTTCATCATCTTCTAATTTAACAGAATCAATTTTTTCATCATTTGTAAAATTATTATTTGATGAAACTTTTTTAATTGAATTTTCATCAGTATAAATATTTTTATTGAATAAAGTATTAACTAATGTTGATTTACCTAAACCTGATTGACTAACACATAATAAATTTAAATTAAAACCTCTTTTAATTGATTTTCTATGCCATTGTTTTGGTAAATTTGCAAAACCCACATAATTTGAAATTTTTCTTCTAATTATTTTCAAATCTGGTTGATCAGGTAAAACTTGTCCAAAATTTTCTTTATCATCATTTAATTCAATAGTATTATTATGATTTAAATCATTAACAATAGAAGATTGATCGTTATTATGAGCATTAATGATATTCACACTGTTAGAACTTGCAGTAGCAGTGACCGTATCAGCATTATTAATGTTACTACTGTACCCATTATTACTCATTGACGACATATCTTGATTTGTAGTAGAAAACCCATTTGTATCAAGATCTTCATGCTTGATAGAAGGTTGAGATCCAATTGTATCCATGATTGTATAGTTATATGATATCCCTGTATCTTCTTCTTCTTCTTCTTCTTCTCTCCTTCTCCTTATTGTAATACCACAAACAAACTAACAAAGTAATACAAATATCTTTGTAAAATCTTGTATCAAAGAAATATCCTATCCTTTCTTCCTCCCATATATCTTTTTAGATCAAAAAATAAATAAATAATACATTATATTTTCTAATTTTCATATCATATTTTTCCCAAACACGACGCTTTGGGGCTTCAAACAGAAAAATTAAACAAAAAGACACTTAACCGCCACAAAAATGGAAATAATAATAATAATAATTTTTAAATAATTTTTTATCATTATTCACGTTGCGAGTGAACCACAAAAACTAGAGCAGCCGGGTAATGCTGGTCGTGTTTTCCGTTTAGAATGATTTTGGGGTGGTGAAATAATATAATCTTAAAACGCGTAAAATAGATTAAAAGGTAATATATAGATGATCTAGATGGATATTGATGGATATTTGAGATAGTTAGTTTCTAATATAGTAGGAATATACTCTGGAATAAGGTAAAAATATAAATATAGACATATATATATATATATATATATATTTCCTTTTGAATTGTGGCTATGGAAAAACAGATTAAAGCGCTAATCGTGGAAGGTGCTAAATTTACAGCAAGCAATGATTTAAATAGAGCATCACAATGTTATGCAGATATTTTAGATTTGCAATCAAGTAGTAATGATGGAGATGGTGATATTGATCCTAATAATGTATTGCTTTTGGCTGGATGTCTTTATCAGTTAGGTTTGGAAAAAAATGATATGTTTGGTGGTGATGAATGGAGTGATGTTGATGAAGGGGAAGATGGGGAAGAGGAGGAAGGTGAAGAAGATGGTGATGGTGATGGTGATGGTGATGGTGATGGTGATGGTGATGGTTCAAAACCTGTGTTGAACCCAAATTTATACCAGTTCGATCATGAAGAAGAAGATGTTGCTAGTGATGATGATGATGAAAGTATTCCAGATGTAAATGACCATGATGAACAAGAAGATGATGAGCTTGTTGAAGGATATGGTGATGAAGATGTTGAAGGGGATGAAGACGATATTATCCGTGACAGTTACAAAAGTTACCTTGAAGGCGATACGTTTCAAAATACTTTTGAATTATTACATATTGCAAGAGTACTGTTTTTAGAATCAATAAATAATGAAAAAATTGATGAAATTACTGCTAAAAAATTGTCACAACTTTATGATCTATTAGGTGATGTGGATCAAGAATTAGAAGATTTCGTACAAGCCGTTGATGATTATAAAGAATCTATTGATTATTTACAAAAAAATTGTAAAGAAACTACAGAGATTAAAAATCAAATAATTAATATTTATACAAAACTTATCGAATCATTAAGATGGTGTACTAAAGAAGAAGAAATAGGGAAAGAAAAACGTAAAGAATATTTAAATACTGTTAAAAATTTATTACAATCACGTATCGATGATAAGACATCACAAGATATTAAAGAAGATGAACAACAAATAATTCAAATCAATGATGATTTAGAAGAAGTAAATTCTGGTAAATCCAAAAAGAGAAACTTATCTTCAATAGATACGGAAATGTTAAAACAATTAATATTACAAAAAGCCATGGGTTTCGATATGGCTTCATCAGAAGCATCAACTAAAAATGTAAATGATTTATCATCAATTGTAAAAAAGAAGAAGCAACGTAAATAGAACAGATATGTTTGCATATAAAAATTGTACACTAGATAAATAAATAATCATATAATAGATTAAAAACGACACATTCATCTCCCTTTTGATCATGTGCTTATTTAAGTAGTTTAATGTTGTGTGTTTTTTTTTTGCTCGCCCTAGTAAAAAAAAAAAAAAATGACAACTATTTGTATATATGAAAAAAAGGATTTATAAGGATAACAGGTTATTTCACACCCCTTCCTTTCCATTCGATTACTTATTTTCAAGCAATTGGGAGGTACTTTACGGAATCTAAAGCAATTGCGCAATATGGCAGCAACGAATACAAATGCTACTGCAACACCAGTTAAATCTGTTAGTGAAAAATTCATTGAATTAGCCAAGACTTTACAATTTGGTTGGTTTTTTGGTCATATTACAGTGATTGTATCTACGATTTTTTATATTTTAACCGGTGCCCAATGGTTATACAAGTTGGCATACGTCGGTGTGATCGAATCGTTTGGTATTATTACTTACCAACATTTTTTCTTGAAACCAAATACAAAAGAAACTGAATTAAATTTAACAAATGTATTACAAAATGAGAATGTTATATATTTAATTTTATCATTAGTTTGGTTTTTGACACCAAATTTTTTATTTACTTTGGTTCCATATTTAATGTTTTCTGTTTTCCATTCATTAAATTATTTGAAAAATATTTTATTACCACAGGTATTTGGATTAACACAAGAAAACAATAGTAAGATTATCTTAACTATCAATCGTTTTGTCAATGAGTACAACGAGAAGTGTATGCATTGGGTCGGTACTGTAGAATTAAGTTTATTGTTATTAAATATACTAAGAACAATATTTTTTTATCCTAATTCATTTATTATATTAGTAGTGTATTCAATTTTCATGAAGATCAGATATGAGAATTCCAAATACATGAAGACTGCGTTCGCACAATGGAGAGTAAGATTGGATGGTATTTTCAGCCATCCATCAATCCCTTCCACAGTTAAATTATGGTACAGCAAGAGTAAGATATTTCTAATTAAAATATCTAATTACAATTTAACAAAACCTACAGTTGCCAACCAACAACAACAACAGAAGAAGGAATAGTTTTATTAATTAACCCATCTAGCTCGTTTTATAGTTCTAATACAATTTTACAATTTTACAATTTAACAATTTTATCATATACCATATTATCCTATTTTCCAATTAGCCGCCCATATACACATCAAAACATACATACATAACCACCACCACCACCACCACCACCACCACCACTGTCATACCACACGAACGCCCACCCTCTTAATAACTACTATTCCCTTCCCTTCGCCACCAAGAAACATCTAGAAATAAAAAATTGTTTCAAATGGAACAATATAGCAATTTAGCAATATGGCAATATGACGTTTTGGGTTTTAATAGTGTGGGCACACTCATCACTCCCCACGACTAGCACACACACACACACTGTCTGGAAAATAATTTTTCGGGGCGAGAAGGTTCTTCTTGGATGGAAGAAAAAGTTTCTAGAAAGTTCTATCTGGGCGGGAAAGAGGGCGACAGAGATCTTGCGACAGAGAGAGGGAGAGAGGGAAGAGTAATGGGAAACTGGGAAACTGGGAAATTTCAGTTGGTTAATGTATTTTGTGAATTGTATAAAAGAGGAACGTTTTTCTCTAACTCAATTGCAATCTTTCTTTTATCACTCAATTGTATTCTTTCCATATCTTCTGTTTCTTTTTTTTGTTTATTCTGTTTTTTGCTTTAACTCACAATATATCAAGGAAATACTTCTCTTTATATCTTATATTTAGAAATAAATTATAATGTCTAAAGCTGTTGGTATTGATTTAGGTACTACCTACTCATGTGTTGCACATTTCTCCAATGATCGTGTCGATATTATCGCTAACGATCAAGGTAACAGAACTACCCCATCTTTTGTTGGTTTTTCTGATACTGAAAGATTAATTGGTGATGCTGCTAAAAATCAAGCCGCTATGAACCCAACTAACACTGTCTTCGATGCCAAACGTTTGATTGGTAGAAACTTCAGTGATCCAGAAGTTCAAGGTGATATGAAACATTTCCCTTTCAAGATTGTCGATGTTGAAGGTAAACCATTAATTCAAGTTGAATACAAAGGTGAAGAAAAAACTTTCACTCCAGAACAAATTTCTTCAATGGTTTTAGGTAAAATGAAAGAAACTGCTGAATCTTATTTAGGTGCTAAAGTTAACGATGCCGTCGTTACCGTTCCAGCTTATTTCAACGATTCTCAAAGACAAGCTACTAAAGATGCTGGTACTATTGCTGGTTTAAACGTTTTAAGAATTATTAACGAACCAACTGCCGCCGCTATCGCTTACGGTTTAGATAAGAAAGGTGGTGAAGAAAATGTCTTGATTTTCGATTTAGGTGGTGGTACTTTTGATGTCTCATTATTATCTATCGAAGATGGTATCTTTGAAGTTAAAGCTACTGCTGGTGATACTCATTTAGGTGGTGAAGATTTCGATAACAGATTAGTTAACCATTTCGTTCAAGAATTCAAGAGAAAGAACAAGAAGGATTTGACTACTAACCAAAGAGCTTTAAGAAGATTAAGAACTGCTTGTGAAAGAGCTAAGAGAACTTTATCTTCTTCCGCTCAAACTTCTATCGAAATTGACTCTTTATTCGAAGGTATTGATTTCTACACTTCAATTACCAGAGCTAGATTCGAAGAATTATGTGCTGATTTATTCAGATCTACTTTAGACCCAGTTGAAAAAGTTTTAACTGATGCTAAATTAGATAAATCCGCTGTTCACGAAATTGTCTTAGTTGGTGGTTCTACTAGAATTCCAAAGGTTCAAAAATTAGTCACTGATTACTTCAACGGTAAAGAACCAAACAGATCTATTAACCCAGATGAAGCTGTTGCTTACGGTGCCGCTGTTCAAGCCGCTATCTTAACTGGTGATCAATCTTCAAAGACTCAAGATTTATTGTTATTAGATGTTGCTCCATTATCTTTAGGTATTGAAACCGCTGGTGGTGTCATGACTAAATTGATTCCAAGAAACTCTACTATTCCAACAAAGAAATCTGAAACTTTCTCTACTTACGCTGATAACCAACCAGGTGTCTTGATTCAAGTTTTCGAAGGTGAAAGAGCTAAGACAAAGGATAACAACTTATTAGGTAAATTCGATTTAACTGGTATTCCACCAGCTCCAAGAGGTGTCCCACAAATTGAAGTTACTTTCGATGTCGATTCTAATGGTATCTTAAACGTTTCTGCTGTTGAAAAGGGTACTGGTAAATCTAACAAGATTACTATTACTAACGACAAGGGTAGATTATCTAAAGAAGATATCGAAAAGATGGTTGCTGAAGCTGAAAAATTCAAAGAAGAAGATGAAAAGGAAACTGAAAGAATCGCTTCTAAGAATCAATTGGAATCTATTTCTTACTCTTTAAAGAACTCTGTTTCTGAAGCCGGTGACAAATTAGATGAAGCTGACAAAGAAGCTATCACCAAGAAAGCTGATGAAGTTATTGCTTGGATGGAAAGTAACACTACTGCTACCAAGGAAGAATTCGATGATCAATTAAAGGAATTACAAGAAATTGCTAACCCAATCATGACCAAATTATACCAAAACGGTGGTGCCCCAGGTGCTGAAGGTGCTGCTCCAGGTGGTTTCCCAGGTGCTGCTCCACCAGCTCCAGAAGCTGAAGGTCCAACTGTTGAAGAAGTTGATTAAGTCATTTAATTTACATTTTCTCTCTGTAGTATATAAATATAAACTCATTTAATAAAATTAAATAATATCATAACTTTAACGAATTTCTAAACGTCTGTTAATTGAAAAGAGACTCATTCATTATATATAAAAGACATTATAAAAAATGGTGGCATCGATAATTGTTACATTCTTCAATGATGTGAAGAATGAATTGTTTGGTAAACTATTTCAATATTTGCGAATTACTGGTATTAACACCTCTCCTATTCTATATTTCAAGTTTCAACCTATAATAATATATTCATCTCATTGCAGGATCAATCTCTTTGATTAGTTAAATAAATTAAAAAAAAGGGGCGAGCTGGGAATTGAACCCAGGGCCTCTCGCATATTTGAATTTTCACCCAAAGCGAGAATCATACCACTAGACCACACGCCCTTCTATTATATATTTTTGTGATATAAATGGGTCTTTTATTCACTAAAAAGACTTTTAATCTGGGAAGC
>JAJLTL010000137.1:0-32034 GCA_030568135.1 Vanderwaltozyma yarrowii
TCAAGGTCGTTAAGGTCTCTGGTGTCTCTTTATTAGCTTTATGGAAGGAAAAGAAAGAAAAGCCAAGATCATAATCGTTAGGAATAATAAAATTATTTAACTTAATACTTATTTTTTAATCAAAAAATATATTATATATAATCTTCCTTTTCAATCAATAAAAAATAAATCTATACTTATAAATGAATTGAATAATTAATTTGAAACATGAATAAAATATTATCTTTAAACTATATAAATAAAATTCAAGTATACAAACTTATATGATACATGGAAATATATTATATTTAACAGATAGAAAATTTTTAATATTTAATTTAAACTGTATTACAAAATTACATAAACTTCATTTATGAAAACGATTAACAAGTATACTTCCGAATTTATTTCTTATGTGTGTGTGTGTGTTTTTGGTACATTAACTATTTTGATACATATGCAAAATGCATATCATTCTTATTTTGTTTTCTTAGATTTGTTTAATCTAGATGTTAATCTCTTATACATTTCACTGTTATTCAAAGTTGAACCTACACCCGTAGCTGTCGAACCAGACATAGCGATTACGTTACTTACAGGAGCATATTTATAATCTGTTGTAGTTTGAGCAGGGGCGGCAGCTCTACCCCTTCTTGCAGCGGCTTGTTCATATAATGCTTGAGCAGATGACCCACCTTGTACACCAGTTTGTTCGGTTTGGGAATCACTGACAGATGAGGTTTTCTTCTTCTTTCTATTCTTGGCAGTATCCAATGCTGACTTCTTTCTTAATTTTTCAGCATCGAACTCTAATTGCATAATTCTCTTATCTCTATAATTATCAGATGCACCAATGATTGGTCTTGTCCATTCAGCTATTAGCTTTTCAGCTAATCTAGCTAATTGCGGTTCAACACGTTTTGATTTTGTGTAAAATATAATTACTCTGCCTAATCCACTTTCTTTTAAATGTTCAGTCTTAATAGGTAATTTATCTAACGAAGCAAATAATGACTTTTGGATTTCAAAAGATGGCAATGATCCATCAGGTAATGGCTCTAACCAAATTCTTACACTTTGTAATAAATTATTATCTAAAATAGTATCTGCTAAATTGGCTTTGGATAATGCACTAACAACTTTTGGTAAAAGTTTGACTTTTTGCATCGCAACTATATTTTTTTCATTTTCATTTTCATTATCATTATCAATTCTTTTATTTAATGTTTCAATATCCATTTGAGCTGCAATATTCATTTCATCTTTTAACCTTAAAATTTTCTCATCTAAATATTGTTCTAAATCATCCTCATCTCTTCTGCTCCTTCTGACTTTTGGTTTTTTTAAGATAAGATCTAATTTATCTTCTAATTCTTTACGACTTCTAACAGGTCCATCAGATTGTACCGTATCATTACTACCAGGAAGCATTTTAACAGTTGGTGCTCTGGTATCATCTTCACTATCGGAAGCTTCAGCATCAATATGTTTACGTTTTCTTTCAATATGATCTTCTTCATAATCACCTTGTTCATCAGAAACTGATTCCTTAGGGATAGCGCTATCTTGATCAACAGAATTTGTAGCCATGTTTGTAACTTCAGGTTGCTCTGTACCAGTGACTTCAGCACTGGAAGTAGCTGGACTATGTTCACTAGATTCCATGATTTACTACTAATATATAGATGTGTTTGTAGATATGTATTCTATTGATAACCTCTACAGATGAGCAGACTATAAGCGCAAACTATACTTTCACAAAACATCAAACCTTTCAAATAGTTTTTGATATTTATCTAATTTATTAAATTATGTTTTTCGAATGTTTAAAGCATATTTCAACAAATTTCGAACTACACGATTTTTGAAATTTAAAGTCAACTTTGAAGGAAATAATGAACACATATAATTGTTATTAATCAGGTTAAATTTGTTATTAGTATTATCTCTTGTTCAATATCTGATATCAATATTAAAACGTAGATATAACTTTATACTGCTAATCAGTTGAATAGAAACAAAGAACGAAAAATGTTTGGATTACCACAAGGAGAACCTTCAGAAGAAGAAAAGCAATTACATCAACAACAAACTAACACTACAGTAAGAAATGCAGCTTATGCAGCAGCCTTATTGTGGGTATCACCATTTGTTTGGAACTTCTTGAAGAAACAATGGAAATAGGCCAGTTTACAAGGTTTTGTATGTTAATATATCTATGGTTTATGATCAAGTTCAATTTTTAACGAAAAGAGCATTAATGTTTTAACTGATCTAATAACTTTTATGCAATGTTATATATCAATACGTTATTATTACTATTTAGTACCTGTAAATAAGTTTATAAAGTAATAAAAAAATTCATATTATCGAATATGTTTATGAAAATAGTATACTATATATCGTGTACATGACTACTATTTTTTGTCTTTTCTCTTTATTAGTGCTTTTTATTAGTTAATGAAAATTTTACCAATATATACAAATAAGGGTTTAAAGATAAGTGGAACCAACAAAGTACAGTACCATTATATTAGTCACTGTTGTTGTTCATTATTTATATCAATCTCCTTTTAAAATATATTAAGAAGATGAGTACTTTTACTAAATTTATTCGAAATAACTGTCTAGTTTTTACGCTGAAATTAAGTCATCCTTCATTATCAATTGCTAACGAAACAGTCTGGACTAGTATAATTACAAAAAGATTAAATGATTTTGCTAAAGTAATATATGCAAGACCAAATTTTTCATCAATACAAAATTCATATAACAATGCTGTCCCTACTTTGGATTTGGTGGTAGCAAGTACTGATATTAAAAAACTGTCCACTATCATTTATAATTTAAGAGGGATAGATATTATAGAAAATGGAACTACAGATCAAACAATAGATGAGATTGTACGATCAAGAGATTCTCAAAATGGGATGTTCTCGCTGGATGAGAATACAGATAACTTAATTACTTTATCAAAGAAATTGGATGATAGTTGGAAACATCTTTCTTCCGTTTCGTCACCTCAAAATTATAGGAAAGTCCATTTCAAACCCGTTAATGTATCATCGTGGTATTTCAATTCAAAACCAATAAGGATATTTGCTCGTGATATGGGTTCGGTGACAGATGAAGTTCCATTAAATAAATATTTAATAGAGTATGCTGCTGAGAATAAGGATCCAAGAAGATTTGATATTAATTATGAGAAGGAAATGAAATATAAGAAGAATGATAAAGCTTTTTATAGACTAAAACTAGCAGCGTATCCATATGAATCATTCGATTTACTTTCCCCAGATTTAACTCAATGGTTTTATGGCCTATTACAACCACCAAATAGTATAACAAAAATGGACACCAAGCAAACAGATGATCTTGATTTATTATTACATGGATTCAGAGGTTTTAAGGAGTAGGGAATTATTCCTAAATCAATATTGTCACTTTGATGAAAATTAAATTTAATCAGAGAGAAAAACACACTCATGTACAAATTACCTATGTCTTTCAAACCTACTTTTGGGTAGGTTGTAAATATGAAATACTAAATGTCAATAGTACACTGTCATCATCATCAATGTATATATATGAAAGAATCAATAGACTAGCTGTCGAAAAGAACTTATGAACTGATTGTTCTTATTTATTTGATCGACTAAAGTCTAGTGATTATTCTTTTTATCTGTACTGCTCTTCTTGAATCTCCAAAAAAATTAATAAATTCAGCATAATTAACATAAGTGTAATTGAATTCATATATATATATATATATATATATATGTATGTATCTATATTATATATTCATACCTCTTCATAACAAATGAACTAGAACTTGATATTTCATTTACTGCTTAATTAACAACTATTAGTCGCCATGGACGGTTTGGAAATTTCTAACCTGGTTAACAGAACAATCATGATCTTGAAGTAACATCTGCTGAGAATGCTTGAATGAAAAAGATACACAAGGTCGACAACATATTTCATTTGCTGAAGTAATATCTATATAATTCCATTGGATGTACTATGTTGGTTTTTGAGATATCAATAGCATAGAAATAATATACAATGTCTGTTGAGCATCAAGGGTATTCCCTACCCATCAGTTATCCAATTGTGAAATCTAATGTGTTGAGTACTGATCCTCGAGTTCTACAACTTAGAAATACGGTTATTGACAGTATGAAACAAGCTTTGTCAGTCAGGCCTTATCAATTAACGATATGCGATCTGCTAGTAGAATATTCCAGTTTGATTTTTTCCATATTGGCTGATAGAGATTACATGATAAGCTCACCAATTGAACTGATTTCTGCATTTGAAAAGGAATTGGTTATATCATTGATTAATGCAGCTTTTTTCTATAGAGAAATCTGTTTGGAAACTATGCAGAAGGCATATAATTCAGAATTGAAGGATTCTTTCTGGGGTACAAGCGGGATATACTTACAAAAGGGGTTAGGTTTATTACTATTTCTACAAATTAAAGACCAACAACAGATAGTTAAAATACCACAAGCATATTTTAAAACTATATCAAATCTAAGTTCCGAAATTAAACTACTACAACAGTTAGGTATGGTTATTCTTTCTTTATCCAAATTAAGGTCAAAAATGTATAATGAATCAAGTGATGCGGTTTTGGATTTTCAAAATCAAGATATAGCTGAACTATCTAAACTGAGTACCTTTTATGCTAAACTAGCCATAGGATGTCATGATAGTGCATTAACCTTAACTCATGACACAATAATTAATAAGCACCTTATAGCTTACCTAGATGTTCTCACACTACTTCTTCTTTCGATGGATCAATATCAGCAAGATAAATGTGGTATTGCTTTAGGAATGGTACAAGAAGCCATTAAAAAAATGGAACAATTCGTTCCTTCTTCAAGATTTCATAGCTCTGTACTTTTAAAAACAAAAAAGATTGATACTATCAAAACGATTTTTAAAAAAAATCTATCAATTAAAAAGAAAGACACATCTATACTTAAAAAATTCCATAGTAAGGAACTTCTCAATCCATTACTGGAGAATACATTAGATGATTTCTTAATCCCACTGACGATTTTACTTCGATATAGATATCAGCAAGATAATGAAATGTTATCTTTCCAACCAGTGGTAGATGATATCACTATATTACGTAGTTATTTTCCTCAAGGGAAAGCTCCCAATTTAAAACCATCACAATGGGAATTTGATGGGTTGGCACTACAAGAAATAACTTCTAATGAATCGTTAGGAACAAATACTAGTAAATATTTTTAATATATATCAGTATTCATAAGTGATAGATATATTCATTGTAGGTATATATATAGTACTGTGTCTAGTTTTATTTACGTCTATAAGCATTAAATTCGTCCATAAATTTCTTTTTCGACTCAATATTTAGATTCTTGGAAACTAATTTATATTTATCACCGTCATTCAATGCAATTCTAATACTCTCAAGGGATGGTTTCACTGGTTCGTTGTTAATTTTACATTTAACGTTAACACCTTTAGATAGAACCCTTGTTAGATATTTATATTTAGAAGTGACTCCTAATGGAGTTACCAGGGAGCTATTCGCCTTTATTTGGATTGTCTTTATTTCCAGATCGTTTTTTATGGAATCTAACATGATATCCAGAGCATCTTGCTTAAAATTAAAAGATAGTACACTTTTACCATTAGAGCATGTACCTTCAGCAAAAAAGTATAAGACATAATCCTTTAACTTAGTAAAATCATTAACTTCTTTACCAAATTTCTTAACTGACAATGAACCATCTAAAACAAAATTAATTAATTGATTCAATGTCAATTGGTAAATTATAGATCCATCTGGGATTAAAAATATTGAGTCACCTTGAGAAATTAACGAGAGTATAATGCCATCGAAAATTGAGGATAAGTTACAAAAATACAAAACATTTTTTTGTGGATAATGTTTTGTAGGATCTAATTCTCTTCTCTTAATTCCTTGAACAGTTACATCCGATTTCCACCCAATGATAAATTTCAATAGTAAATTAAGTAAATTATTATTCTTCGTTATAGAATAAATTAAAATAAGTGGTGAAAGAAGAATACACTTAACCAAAAATACAATTGAGTAACCTATTTGTGAGATGACATTAGGGTCATTTATGCTAGGAGGTAAAAACGGAGCAATCCCTGTACCTTTATCTCTCCAGTCAGTAAATTTTTCCATTGTATATCAGGTATTGTTCACAATATTGGCTCTAATCAACTAGCTTTATAACTATTATCAACAACAATCATTAACTACCCTCAAATGATATTTCCGAGCAACTTAATTGACTTATTAAACTTTTCTTGTTGTTGTTCATCTAATCAGAATTCACACAACTAAATTGTAATTTTTTATTTTTTTCCAGAATGTAGAATGGTTTTGCATTTCTTAATTGAAAAAATATTTGAAAGAGCAAGCAATTTTATTTGAAAACCATTATAAAACTTATGATTACGGTAATATAGATATGGTTTTCAATCTCTCAGAGTTGTTTGGGGTAATCTAGATACGTTCAAATAAGAATATATATAGTTTGTTTTAAATTATGTCGTTACCTGATGTTTTGCAAAGAGGTGACGATTTTTTGAATGAATACCCTAGAAATTCAAAATTATGGAAATTCTTCTCTTATGGCAGTTGTATCTTTACAGTAGGTGTTTCAAAATTTATAATGAATACAATGTATAATGTTAAACTGAATAATTTTGAAAGATTAGAAGATGCTTTAAAAAAATCAAGGAAAGAAGAAAGAGGTCTAATGACAATTATGAATCATATGTCAGTGGTTGATGATCCCTTTATCTGGGCAGTATTCCCTTGGAGACTTTATCGTGAATTAAGTGACATTAGATGGTGTTTAGGTGCCAATAACGTCTGTTTCAATGGTAAGTTCTTATCAACATTTTTCTCACTAGGACAAGTGTTATCGACAAAACGATTTGGAGCGGGTCCTTTCCAAGGATCAATAGATGCTACAGTAAGATTATTAAGTCCAGATTCATCTCTAGCTTCTGTATCTACCGGTATCGATAACATTAAAAATGGGATGGCCCCACATTTTAAGATGCAAAAACCAGCGTGGGTTCATGTATATCCTGAAGGGTTTGTTCTACAGTTACAACCACCTTTTTCAAACTCCATGAGATATTTCAAATGGGGAATTACTAGGATGATCTTAGAGGCAACAAAGCCTCCAGTAGTTGTACCTATCTTTACCACAGGATTTGAGAAAATAGCTCCGGAAGACACAGCAGAAGATCCGATTGACCGTTATTTGCCTTCTGGATTAGGTAAAGTAATTGAAGTCACCGTTGGTAACATTATAGATGATGAGATTATAGATAATTATAGAAAGGAATGGCAAAATCTTGTAGAAAAGTATAGAGACCCAAAATTACCAACAGATTTATCGGAGGAATTGAAATATGGTAAAGAGGCACAAGATTTAAGAAGTAGAGTTGCGGCAACATTGAGAGAATATGTCGCTAATATACGTCATAATGAGCGTGGTTTCCCTGAAGAAGATCCGAGGTTTAAGTCACCTAAATGGTGGAAGAAATATACTCAGACTGAAGGTGAATCTGATCCTGATGTTCAATTCATTGGTAAGAATTGGGCCATAAGAAGACTACAAGAATTTTTAACAGCAGAAGAAAGTGGAGATTCAAAATAGTCAATCAACCATATTAATATTCATGATTTTGTTTCTCCTGTTGATAGCATATTAAGAACAAAATTTACATAGAATAGAATCTGTATATTTATTTATTTATCTATTTATTTATTTATTTGGTAATATAAAGATTATTCAATAACACAATCTAGTTGGTCCTTGTAATCATCTTTGTTGAATTAACCTTGGATGCAAATCTCAGAGAGTTTAAGGTTTCGTTTAAATGATTCTGAGTTGGGGATATATTTACAAACATTAAAGTTTTAGAATCACCTGTCAACGAATATTGTAATAAATAAGTTAGTTTGGAGTTCCTAAATGGGATGTGTCTTTTGGCAGCGTCAACACCACCAAGAGCATGAATAACATCACCTAAACAACTTAAGGATTTATTAATATTTTGAGTTTCTCTTAGACGGGCTCCAGCAACTTGTGATGAATTTAGTCTTTCAGAACCAGCTAAATCAACAAGATTTAGAACACCATATGATTTTTCTCCAGTAATGGTATTTGAGCCACGTAAATGAATTATAAATATACTATGTGAACGCGATGAATGTTCATTTGCAGCAGTAGTAGCAGTTGATCTTAATTTTGTAGCTTTTTTAAGAAGCTCATCAACAGAACTTTTAGTTTTTAAAGTTGAAGTTTTTATATTAGTTATGGTTGTTGTTTTGGACTCTTGGTCATGCCTTATCTCATGTCTCCCCCCTAGTGTTTCTTCATTATCAGTGCCAACTTCATCCCTTAATAGATCAACAATATTTTCATTATATATTTCTACAAATTGACAATTTACTTCATAGACCCAACCTTTTTCTTTAAGGTTTTCAATCCAGTCAAATATATGAGTTATTGTAGCTGGAATCATACCATCATTTTGATTTAACATTGTAAAAGTCTTACCTGACCCAGTTTGACCATATGCAAATATACAAACATTGTAACCATCTAACGAGCTCTGAACTAATTGGCCAATTTCTTCAAATACGTCTTTATTAATCTCTTGTTGATCAAATATTCTGTCAAAATTAAATTTCTGTTTAATTCCAGAATCTTTAATAATTTCTATTGTTTGATCACCATTATTATCATTAAATGGTTTTACTTTAATATGACTTGTATCTGGAGCTTCAATATTTTTTAATGGAGGTCGTACTCTGCAAAAGACTCTGATATTCCCTCTTAATTCTTGTAATTCATTATGTAATTCACGTCTCATAGTTTCTTCTTTGATTAAAATTTCACTTATCTGTACTAGTTCATTTTCAGTATTTTGAATATATTCTTCTAACTCTCCTTTTTTCTTTTTATTTTGATTTATGTTTAATTCATTTGTAGAAATTTCCTCTTTTATTTTACTTATATCTTCTATCTCAATCTTATATGTGGCTTTTAATTGTTCTAATTCTGTCTTCAATGAATTTAGTCTTTTAATTTCGGCACTTAAGTTTACTGATAAATTTTCTTCTATTTCCGTTTGAAGATCACTAACAACTTTCGAATATGATTCTTTCAATTTTTTATTTTCTTCAAAATTCTCCAGGAAAGTTGAGGTCCATTCTTCTTTAATAGCATCTTGCTTTTGTTTGAGATCATTTAACATATTTTGTAATAATTCAGGATTGGCTGACGTTTTATTTTTAATTTCAGTAACTTCATTTGAAATTCGATCCTTTTCTTCTTCATATTTTTTAATTTTTTCAAATTTTAACTTATCTATATCTGACATATACTGACTTGATAATCTAGTAACATCTGAATTATTTGTTGCTCTTAATTTTTTTAAGTTTAAGTTGTGTTCTTTATTCATAAAATTTTCTTTATTGGTAAATTGATCTTTTAATTTCGTTAGTTCATTTGCCTTTAATGACATTTCTTGTTGCTTGTCTGATCTTGATTGACGCAATGACTCCCATCTATCTTGAATATCTCTATAGTTTTCTTTATATTTTAACAATTCATCCTTCAATGAATCTAAATGTGTTTTCTTTCTAAAGAGAGTATCTTGTAGTTCATTCAACTCGGTAATATTTTGATTATATAATGAAGTCAAATTTGAAGTACCATCATGATTTTGGTGATGTACTTTTGAATTATTATTATTATTCTGTTGTTGTGGATGTTGATTATGGTTATTAATGAATCCGTTAGTCCTTGAATCATCAACTACTTTTTGATCTGGGGAATTCATTTTCCTCTTCTTCAACTCTGAATGTGCAACATCCTTATCATCTCCTCCTTCTACTCTCACATTCATATTTCGTACCCCTGGAATGGTAGATCTAACTGGGGTTGTAGGTAATTCATCCATTATTTTCTAAATCTCACCGTCTGGGTTCACTCTACTATTTATCTTTTACCCTGTGGTTCGAAAGAGATACAGTGCAGTGTATTACGCCTTATAACCCTAATATCCTGTGTTCCTACTACACACAGACACACACACACACAAAATAACTCTTTGTTTCAGATGTATCTTACGCAGAGTATCCCAAATATAACAAGAACAATAACCATTTATTATGAACTCATTGCAAATTACTACGATTACTTTTATTTTGTTTACCTTTCACAGATCGGAAAGTACGTTATATTAGTAGTTAAGTTACCCTGGAGTCTGTTTCACACCAATTTAGAAAATTTTACTAAAAATTGAAGAAAGAAAAAAAAAGCGATGAGCTTATAAAAGTTTTAATCAAATATCTACTTGTATGTCAGATATTTGTATAAATTGTGAGTGGAAGAATATAATAACAGCAACAACACTGTACGTGAATAGATTAATTATGAGTGCTAAAGCTACAGTCACAGTGAGTTCTAAGAAAAGGGCTAGAAATACAGGTGCCAAGGCAGTAGTAGAGAAACAAAATGCTAAAGATATTAAGAATGGAGAAAGTGGTTCTGAAGAATCAGATATTGATAATGAAGTCGATGGAGACGAATTGGATTTAGCTGATGTATCTTCTGCTTCTGAAGATGCTGAGGACGAACAAGAAGAAAATGGATCTGCAGAGGAACAAGATGATGAATCTGATGTCGAAGAAAAAAAAAATGAAGATGATGATGATGATTTCCCAAGAAAGAAGAAATCAAAGAATAGTAAGCATGATGATGGTTCTACAGATTTCTCAAGTGCTGTTACCTCTATTCTTTCGTCTCATTTAAAAGCCTATGATAGAAAAGATCCTATTATGGCTAGAAATAAAAGAATTTTAAAACAATCTGATACTGATAAATTAGAACAACAAGCTAAAAGACAATTATTAACAGAAAAGAAAAATTTATTATCTAAATCAAGAAAGAAAGATATTATTCCTTTAGCAAGTGAAGATTTAAATGGTGAAGAAATTAGAAAAGTACTAGAAAAAGAAGCAAAATTAAGAAAAATTGCTCAAAAAGGTGCTGTAAAATTATTCAATGCTATTCTTTCTACTCAAGTAAAGACAGATAAAGAAGTAAACACTAATTTAACTGGTATTAGAAATAAACAAGAAAGGGAAGAAATGATTACTGAAGTTTCAAAGGAGAAATTTTTGGATTTAGTGAAAGCTGCAGGTGATGAAGATATGTAAATGGAACCATTATATAAAATTTAGTAATATCCTTAAATAAATCTCAAATGCATATTTGTATATTAGTGTTTTAAATTATTAGTACCTTGAAGATATTTTTCATTTGTTGTATATTTTATGTTTTTGATAAGGCATTGAATATTTTGTTACTTGTCGTTACTAAATGTTAAAATAAATTTTAATTTTTTTGAAACAAATAAACGACCTTATTAGTTATATATAGAAGGGTATATAATCTAAAAACTGAAAACAGTTAATAATTAAATTTCACTAATAACATTGAATTACAATAATCTATATAAGATAAATGCTAATAAAATATATATATATCTATGCATATAAATATATAACTATGCAAATTAAAAACCCAAACCACCATTAGAATAAGCCATTGGTTTAATGTTTGGATGTTCTACAGCTTCAAACGTTTCAACAATTAAGTTTTCATCATCATTACCATTTTGTAATAATACACCTTCACCTGGTACAATATGAATGATACCACCCAAGTTACCTTGAGAATCACAGTAGTTTGGTGCACTAAAAACAGTAACTAATTTACTATTATGTTCGTATTTAATACCACCCATTCTAACTTCATGAGATCTAAATACTTTACGCAACCTATTTCTGTTCAAATAATCAGCCGTAATATCAGGTCCAAATGCATAACCTAGACCACGTTGAGATGGACCAAGACCGTCAGCTTCTTGTGGATCAGACCATAATAGTTCCATGAATAAACCTTCTCTTGGAGGCTGGTTAAATCTATCAATTTTTTTTATATCTTCTAAGGTAGATTCTTTGTCACTTGGTAAACCACCATGCATGACTAAGTAATCGTTATTAATTACAGTGGCTAATGGCAAACTTTCAAAACTTTGAGAAAACATGTCGAATATACGTTGAGAATATTTATATTTACATTCATCTTCAAAACCATATATTTTATTCATATTATTTGTTTCATGGTTACCTCTGTTTAAATAAATAAATTCTGGGTATAAAATTTTTAATGAGTAGAAAAGTAATGCAACTTCACAGGACCATGAACCACGATCTACAAAATCACCATTAAATAAGTAAACATGTTTTGGACCAACTTTTCCGAACTTTTTAAAGATATTTAATACATCATAAAATTGACCATGTGTATCACCACAAACAGATATCTTAACATCTTTTTGATCAACATTAGATAATTCAACTAATGGTGGTTCATTAGTAAATAGCCTATCAGCATGAGAAACAATAGCAGCTGCATATTTTTTTGGAATACATTTACCTTTTAAAAATATATCATCAACTAATTTTGAAATAAAATCTTGACTCATGTTTTTAATTTCAACACCGGCTGCAAGGCCCTTTTCATCAGATAATTGTTCGATTTCCAATTCTGGTCCTTCATATTTAGCTAAATCTGTATTAGCATCAAAAGATGCAATATTTAAAGTTTGACAAAAATTAGTCTTTGTAGAGTCACCACCACCAATAGCCTTTTTAAACCTATCTTCTCTAATAAATCTTTCACATACACTCAATGCATTTTTAGCAGTAACATCACTAGGTTTTGCTTTCAATACAACATTCAAATCATTTTTAGCTTTTCTAAATTCTAATAAACCAACATATGATAAACCTCTTCTATGATAAGCTTTGACATTCTTAGGATCTAAATTCAACGCATCATTACAATCATTTAACGAAGTTTGAAAATTATCTAATTTTAAATGGGCTAATGCTCTGTTAGAAAAATAAACGGACTGTGTGGAATCCAATTCTATAGCTTTAGTATAAAGTTCAATTGCCTTTGGATAATCTTTTTCTTTTATAAATACATTACCTTCATTTTTAAATTCCAAAGCTGTAGCAGCATCTTCAGCAGTTGGAGTTGACATCTTCAAGAAAAGAAATTTTATCTGTTGTATTCAACTGTTATTATATATGTTTTTTTGTTTTGTTTCAATACAAATATATGTAAGTAAAATCTCAACAATATTTCAATAGAACCTTCACTCTTGAATATATTCTTTATACAATAACAAACATATTGTTTACCATTGTCATTGAAAATTTTTTCTCATATTCAATTGTATTTTGATCATTGGAATTTCCACAAATTAAATGATGTGATTCTATTTAATTTAATTCGATATATTTCCTAAAAGGGTAATTTCTTCCGTGATTGGTAAAATTTTACAGACACCCAAATTTTCAAAAAATATAATCCTATGGTCCCTTGGCCCAGTTGGTTAAGGCATCGTGCTAATAACGCGGGGATCAGCAGTTCGATCCTGCTAGGGACCATTTTTTTGATTTTTTTTTACTATACAGATAAATACTAATGATGTGATGTTCAATGATGATTATAGCTTGCCATATTGTATAGATTTAATAAGAACAAGAATTCAAGAAATATAGTTGAACAATAATTTTGAATTCCTTTTTGTTGTATTGCATTTTATTTTATTATGTATTTATTTAATTTGTCAACTACTATTCTACCAATCTACACCAGTTAAATACGAAGTTTTAAGACTAGACTTATCACTACTGTTTTCAAAAACAGTATCAAAAGTTTCGAATTCTAAAGTTGGTAACACTTTTAACCTTCTTGATGATTCTGCAGTTAATAAAGAATCATAACTCCAATCAAGGAAATCTTCCATATTATAACTTAACTTTTTGAATGGTTGACTGAAAACCTTTGCTAAAGTGGCTACATTTGGATGATAATGATCTATTAAAGAAGCTAATTCCCATAATGATGAATTTATAGCATTTGTTAATTCTGGATTTAGTTCATCTGCATTGAATGGATCATTATATTCTAATTTCAATCTTCTTAATTCCATTTTTTGTTCATCTGTTGCAAATGGATCATCAATAAACATTGGACTATGTAACATTATCATACAATTTGGATGCTTTCTTAATAAATTATAAATGAATGGAATAATTGTAACAATTGCAGATGGTGGTGATTGTAATGATAATCTTGCTAATTTTTTAATAAAAGATGCCACTAAATGTGTTGATAAATGTGTTGAAGAAAGGAATAAATCCATTAATCTGAAAAATCTTGATCTATATTTTACATGCATTAAATCTGGAATTAAACATTGATATAATTTCATGTAAAAATTTGGATATTCTAAGTTAAATCTTTTCATTAATTCAAATAAACCATTTAATGCTAAAATTGGAATTAAACCTGTATTATTTCCCTTTTTTGTTATATTAACATTATATGAATCTGTTAAGAAATCCATTAATTTTGATGGTGTATTAAAATGTGGTATAATTCTTTTATGTAAAATCAATAATACTGTTCTATATTGATCTATTGATAATTGTCCATTTAATATAAATAACCAATTTTTTTCAAAAGTTGATTTAAATTTTGAATCATCTTCTATAATTTTTGGTGGATTTGAAACATAAATTTCCATTTCATCATCATCATTATTTTTATTATTATTTGAATTACTACAATGAGTATCATGGTTAACTAAAGTTAACCATTTACCAATACTTTTACTATTTGAATATACTTTTTTATCTGAAACATCTTCATTAATTAATTTATTAAATTCTGATTGGAAATAAAATTGAATATCAGCAAATTTTTTGTAATAATTATTTGTAAATTCTATTAAGATAGTATTTGAAGATTGACTATTTTTAATTTCTGAAAATTTAAAATCTGAATTCCATAATGCGACGATTAATTTTTTAAATGAATTATTTGGGAAATATGGATCATCAATATTTGATGAAAAATATATTGATTCTAATTCCATACATTGCATATAAACATCTAAAGAATCTAAAGCAATTGAAGTTTCAAAAGGTATATCTGATAAAAAAATCAATAATTTTTCTTTAAATGATTCATAAATTTTTTTACACCAATTTTTAAATTGTTTTAATTCTGTAGTTTTAATATTTCTTGTTGTTAAATCTTCACGATTAAATAATTTTTTAAAAACTTGAAATAATGAAACTACTAAAAACCTAAGTCTTTGTTCATTTTCTTCCCAGAAGGCTTCATCAGTTACTTGATCATTTGTAACTTCTAAATTATTAATTAATTTAATAATTATATTATAATTTTTTTTATCATCAGTAGCAATGATAAGTTTTGCATTAGTTTTAATTTCATCCATAGAGAAACTCATCTTTTGGATAGTTTAAGTATTGCTTTTAGCCTTGACTTTGGGAGAGACGAATAGATATAGATGGATTATAAGTATATGTATATGTATATATATAATAGTTAATACAATACCAGATTCCCAAACATTAATAAAAAATCACCACATCTAATCTCATCTCATCTCATCTCATCGATTAAAATTAAAAATTAATTTTAATTTTTTTTCAAAATTTTTCATTTTTCATTTTTCATATTTCCGAAAAACAGTCATGTGACTGCAATTAGAGAAACACATCATGTGTCACGAAACACAAAAGCCTCATATAACAGTAACAAGATACACCCAAGATGTACTTACTATACAATTACTATATACGCAGATGCATATTATGTTATGTATATGAATAATTTTGTAAATAAACCAATTACAATTTTATTGATTAACTGTTCAAAACACAAAATAACAAGGCAAGGCTAATCCCTTTATTATTTTCAATTATTTTACAATGGATGACAACAATGCCACTTTTGTAAGGCTAAGTACAGTATAAACATTTACAATACACGACACAATTAATTACAATACCCAGCAATTAAATATATTGGGTCTACTCGATTGCACCAGTATAGCACCACTGCCAAGATAAAGTAAGCCTGTCAGTGGAGTGACATGTGATATACTAAAACTAATACTAATAGTAACAATATCTAATCTAAACTCATCTCATCTAAGCTCATCTCTTATTCTTATTGCTGCTCTTAGTTCGTTCCAGTTCCAGTTCCAGTTCCAGCCCTCCTCTCTGTTTTCTGTTGAAAAGAAGATAAAAACGCGAGAATGGCAAAGGGGAAAGGGCTGTGGCTAAATTAAGAAATGAAAATTTTCATTAAAGCGTGTGTGTGTCGATATAGATAGAGATGGCTTGAAAAGTTTACTTTTGTTTATTTTATTTTATTTTTTTTTTGGTTGTGGTTCGGGAAGGGGAACCCACGGGAAGGGAAGGTAGGTAGGTAGGTACCTTACAATATGGTATGGCATTCTGCGTGAGGCGTGTTGTGGCTCGGGAACAGCCGAAGGTAAAGTTGGTTCTGGCAGTGTGTTTATCCAGCAAATTACAAATTGCTGCCGCCCCACTCTAACTAACCACGGGAAGACCCGTTTGGTATTCTTTGCATATGTGAAAAAAAAAAAAATAATATATTCTGGTCCATCGCAAATGGGAATGGTTGGTATGCTATAGATCTGTAACTGCTACTACTAGTGCTAATACCACGACTACTTTTAAACAGTTGCTTAAGAGGCTTACCCAAGAGAATAATGCCAATGTAATCATATCTCATCATATCATATGGTTACTTATTTTGGTGCTATTATTAGCATGGCTATGCAATTCTTATATTTAAATAGTTACTTCTTCTTTCTTTCAGTAACACTCTCAAATATATATATATAGAGACATCATCATCGGATAGATTAAAACAAATATATTTCTATATGTCATATTAATCTTTATCTATTATAATCAAATACAAGTATACACAACAACAACAACAACAACAACAACAACACAAACACATTATGTCAGATCTTTTATTGGCTGTTGCAAATGTTACTATTAAAGCACAATTAACTCAAACAAGTTCTGATGGTACTATTAAATATGCATTTTATGGTGATATGGTACCAAATTTAGCATTCAATGGTGCAATGTTAGGTATTTGGATTGCTTTATTAATTATTCATATTGCTTTAATATATTATCGTCAACCTTGGTTTTCATATCCATTTATTGCTGCAATCATTTTAGAAATAATTGGATTTGGTGGTAGAATTGGTTCACATTATGATGTCTTTGCAATGGGTCCTTATATTATTCAATCTATTTGTTTAATTGTAGCTCCTGTATTAACAATGGCTTCATTATATTATCAACTAGCAAAATTAATTGAAATTTATGGTCATAAATATTGTTTAATAAGATCACCAACATTATATTCAAAAGTATTTGTTGGGTTTGATATTTTTTCATTTTTAGTTCAAGCTGCTGGTGGTGGTATTGCAGGTGCAGAAGCATCAAGTGGTGATGCTTCAAGTACAGGTACAAATGTTTTCATTGCAGGTATTGTATTACAAATCGTTACAATGACTGTATTCATGTTATTATGGGTAGATTTTTCATATAAAGTTTTCATTAAATCACGTAGAATTTATCAAAAGACAAAATCACCAGAATCAAAATTATCAGAGATTTCACAATATATGTTAGATTATCAATATAGAGCAAAATATTATGCTGTAAGAATGGCACCAGAAAGAACTTTATTTAAATATTTCCCATTAGTGTTCATCATGGCTGTTATATTTGTTTACATTCGTTGTATTTATCGTTTTGTCGAATTTTTAGATGGTTATCAAGGTTATATTGCTACTCATGAATGGACTTTTGTTATTTTTGATGCTATTATGATGGTACTAGCTACAATCTCAATGACTATATTCCATCCAGGGTTCGCATTTCAAGGTAGAAAATATGATATTCCAATTCAACCAGGTAGATATGATCCAGAAACAATGTCAGCTACCACTGATACACAAAATGAAGATGGTTCAGATGTCGATTATTCAAAAATAGAGATTAACGATAATGACTATGATAAATTTACTGCATATAAATAAATAAACAAATAGATAAATAAAAATAAATCTAAATCATACAATAATCGGAATCAATCATTTCCAATAATATAACATTACATCGCATCACGTAGTGCCACACAACTGATAATATACATTCTTTACGTAATAAGCATGTTCTTTTTTTTTTAAAAATCCCAGTTAATTAATAAAAGTTAATATCGTAATAGTAATCACATCATTCGATCTAATAATTTTGTTATATATTCAATCAATCAAATACAAATAAATAAATACCCTTTAATAAAAGAGATCCTTAATTGTTAAATTACCGAACTGTCAATAACTTTTATTTAACTCACAGGGATATCACATTTCGGGTCGGAAAAGGCTTCTTTATGAAACTATCAATGCGCTAATGAAAATTTATACAGGAAAAAAAAAATATTTAAGATGAGGAAGAGGATATATAAAAAATGTTTGAAGAAAGTATATAAGGTAAGGGTTCTGTGATAAGTTTGATATTGAATCAGTTAGCTTTTTTGAAAAGTTATTATTTCCTAAGGTATTCAGCCATACTATATACTCTTTAAGCAAACATAAAATGGTAGTCGATAATACAAGTAAGATAACTGACAGCGATTCAGCAAATTTTGATGATGTTTCTTCATTTAATTCAGAAAATTCATATAAACCAGAAGAATTCACTGGTAATATAGGTCAAGGTGGTGATGATGCTGTCAATAACGATGGACATGATCTTAGCGTCAATAAAACAAAATCAGGAACAAGTGATAATCATACATTGAAAGAACATGCATCTCATGGCGGTGAGAATGTAACTAATTCACATAATAACAATGCCGTTGAAACTGGAGAAACACTAGAAAATGCAATGTTAAATTTGACCAAAACTAGGACAGATAATATTCTGCCTATAACCCAAGAAGGTAATTCAAGTTTCCCAGATGAATATAGAATCGAAACAAAAACTGGGTTAGTACCAATAAAGACTCTTGAGAGTTTGAATAAGAAGAAAACTGTACAATCAGAAGCAACAAACAAAACTAATAAATCTATCAAATCCACTAAAACTCAAGAATCCAGTAAATCGAAACATCCACCACACACTCCAAGCGGATTAGATCCAGATAAAATTGAAATAACAGTAGAAAGAAATAAACATGAAATTGAAAAATATCAACAACATCAACACGATAATCCTGTGAAGAAAGCATTCTATAAAATGTTTAGTTTATTTGGTTAAAATTCATACATATGCATACACACATTTTATACTTTAATAACGTTACTTAGAGTTCTCACCGAAAGAATTCATATAATCTTATTTATATACGCATAATCATATATTTCACCATCTATTTAATATATACTTTACTATTATAATAATTAATCAATCTACTCATTCAATATCGATATTATGATTTCCATAAATCTGTAACTCCATTAAGAAGGATATTAAGTTTTTAAAAGTTAAATCATTTTCCCCCTCTAATTAACCCCACAACTATTAAAATTAAAATTGAAAATAAAAATAAAAGTATATAAAAGACAGGAGTTAGAAAAAGGTATACAAAAAAAAAGACAGAGAGATGTGATTGAAGTATATACAATACTACATATTTAAATAATAATATAAAAAAAAAATGTGTATATTATTTGCAACTAGGAGCAATCCAAATTATGAACTCATATTGATTTCTAATAGAGATGAATTTTTCCAAAGAAAGACACATTCGACATGCTGGAATTCAAGAGAACATGCAAAGATTTTATGCCCATATGATATGTCAAAAAATATAGATGGTATAAGTAAGATTGGTACATGGTGTGGAGTTAATGAATTTGGTAGGATTTCCACTGTATTGAATATGAAAAAAGATGAAGAGGTTAGTCATGGTCTTGAATGTGCTAAAAAATCAAGAGGTGATTTACCAATAAGATTTTTAGATAATGTGAATAGTGATAATTATGATAATTGGAATTCATTTGATAAATTTAATTATAATTATCCTTATTTACAAAAAACTGGTGATTTTAATTTATTTTTTGGTGATTCTAAAATTGGTCAGTATAATATAATTGATTCATTAGGTAATACGTACGATGTACTCGATAAAGAAAACCCAACTCTAGTAATATCTAATTCTATATATGATACCAATGAGAAAGCAAAATGGATTAAGATAACTAAAGGAGAAACTTTAATCAATGATTTAAATAATTGTGAATCTGAAGATGATTTAATTAAAACATGTTTTAAGATCGCCTCTACTAATACGCTAACAAAAGAAGAACTCTCAAGAGAAGATGTTAGAGAAGTAATGAAGAAAACTATATTAGTACCACCATTAAAATTAGATACTATGATTGAAAAAGATAAGATAGGATCTTCATTACCAATAGGGGAATATTATGGTACAAGATCACAGATTGTAATATTGATAAATAAAAAAAGGGATACTGTAAAATTTATTGAAAGAGTATTATATGATAGTGATAAAGATGTTATTAATTATGGTGGTGATGATAGTAATAAGCATGATGAATTTGATGGAATAATTCCAATTGAAGAAATAAAATATAGTTTTAATATATAATGAGCATTTAATTAATTTATTAAGTTAATTTTCTAAATTATCAAGATTTTTTAAATTTGATTCAATTTCTTGAATACATTGTCTGTAATAAACTAATTGAAAATTTTGATATAATTTAATTAAAGATAAAATTTTTGTATTATCTGTAATTTCTTCCATTTTTTCAACAGCAGTAGCAGTATTTGATACAAATTCATCTTCTAATTGTTCTAATAATTTATCATCTTCATCTTGAACATCATCTGGAACAGAATCTTGAGCTTCAGCATCTTCTTTTACTTCTTCCTTTGGAGTTTCTTTTTCCTTTGGAGTTTCATCTTCCTTTGGAGTTTCTTCTTCCTTTGAAGTTTCTTCTTTTTTTGGAGTTTCTTCTTCTTTTTTTTGTTTTGATAATTCTTTTAATTTAACTTCATAACGCATTGTATCAAAATTTAATCTTGAATTTTCAACATTTTTACGTAATTTTAATACATTTTTAAAATCATTATTTATTAATGATTCTAATTTTTTATTAAATTCATTAATAATTAAATTATCCATTTCATTTTTATTTTCATCAATATTTTTATAACAATTTGACATTGAATTAAAACATTTTGTTAAATTAATTAAATCTTCATCATCTTCACCTTCATCATCTTGTGTTAATTTAATTTTTTCATTTACATTATCTAATATTATTTTTGAATCAACTGATGCCTTTGATAATGCTTGTGCAAAAGATCTTGGTAAAAATGAATCATTATTATTATTATTACTATTATTTTTAGTTTCTGGATTATTTAATAAATTTTCATCATTAATATCACCATTATTATCATCTTTAATTTTTGTACTTTCATAAGCAATTGACCACCAATCAGATAAACTTTCTGATAAATTTGGTGGATAATCATAACCTTCAGTTTCATAAGTTTTTGTAACTAATAAAATTCTTTTCAAAATTTTTTCAATTGAATCAGTTTTTAATTCTAATTCAATATATTGTGTTGGTAATTTACTAATATCATCATTAATTGTACCTAATTGTTCTTGAATATATCTTGTTTTTGCTTTAATTGATAATTTTGTATTTGGATCATTTAGAATATTTTCAAAATTTATATTAACATTTGTAATTGCATTTGATAAATTTTCTTGTGTTTTAATTGCAACATTTGAGATTGAATCTGTTAATTTATTAATTGAAAAATTACTAAACATTTTGTAATAAATAATAAATAATAATAGTGAATGTTTATTTGTTTGTTTAGTATAGTTATATTTCTTTTAATAAATTGTGTTATTAAAATACAATCCAAGATAATTAATTAACAATGAAAAGTTGTATTCTTTTTTTTTCTTTCTATTTCTTCAATACAATAGAATAGATGTGAACAAGTATCCATTACAATTAACTAAGTGAATTTAACTGATGATGATTTTTTTTTCCAAGAAGGATATCCTAGGAAAAAGGGTAATACTAAAAAAACCCAACCACAAAAACCCAAATTAAAATAAAAATGAAATACCATAACCCTACAACACAACCCTACCCAATACCCTATTCGTGCACGTGTAAAATATTTACAAGCAGGGTAACGAAAAAACCATAATAATTATTTTTTACATATAACATATCACATATAACATATTCCAATATGATGATAATGATAATCAAAAATACGTATAATACCATTCGACAAGGGGGCAATTGAGGGATGATGTATTTATCCAAACGAGAGATATTGTATATGGATATGTATATGTATATGTATATGGATTTGCATATGTATTTGTATTACAATATACCACAAGAGATTCGTTTATGTGTCTGTGAATTGGCTTTACAATCAATTCTCCCCTTAAAAATGAATATATGGTAATATAGTCCGCGAACAAATAATTAATTAATGAGAGGAAAGGCTTTATACCGCATATACGGACAAACAATATATAGAGATATGTATATTTGCGTATATGAACAGAAAGAGCCTCCCCTAAATTGTAGTGAAGATGGGAGGGGGGTTGGGGGGGGGGGGTTGGCAACAACCTAGTGTCTCGACATAAAGAAGAGAGTGTACCCTATCATATGACACCAGTACATACAACTATCCTTACTGTCTACACCACTTGCTCACTCACCACTCAGCGTGTGAACCCTCTCTTCACCCCCTTCCCTACAAACCTTTTCCGGAATACTGTCTCAATTAACACATACATATACACACGGCATAAACCCCTAAGCTGTTCCGTGGAGAGTGACGGGAGAACCCACCTCACCGCACCGGAGGAGAACACCGACGGAGAAGAACAAGAAGGGTGATGATGATGATGAGCAGCGGTGTCGTGACATATGATGCTCCGACCGACACAATTATTAAAAAAAGATTAACAATAACAATAACAAACAAAATTTTCGCTGTTACGCTATGCTGTTTCCTTTCCACCAAGCAAGCGCTGGTGTTTTATTTAAACAAGAACAAGAAGAACAAGAAGAAGAAGAAAAAAAACACCCCACTGGTTGGCTAGTTGTCCGCCGATGAGCCAAAAGTATTTTTCTGTGTTTCTCCCTCTCGCAATTTCTTACAAGGGGATGAGAATTTGACCTGTTCTCACGGCGTTTCTCGCCCACTGCTCGCCCACCATACTATACTATACTAAATTGCACTACACTCACTCACTAGTCAATCCTTGCTTGGTAATAAACAAACAAACAAACAAACAAACAAACAGAAGTTGCACTTTCACTTTCACTTTCACTTGCACTTGCACTTGCACTGGTAGTCTGTCTGTCTGTCTGTTGGTTTGCGTTGTTTTGAATTGGTGAAGGTACGTGCAATAATTTCACTATAACATAACAAACAATTAAATATTCGTATGAAAGATTTATTAATTCTCTATAGTCAGTTTATTCTGTGGGTGATGTGACGGAATAAGGTTTTATTTATTGCATAATGAGTAGTGCGTGAGTGAACATCTGTCTAATGAATACCAACTGAACATATAAACTAAAAATCTAATGAATATATACAATTATTACTAACATATTGTTAATCCTCACTTGATAACTCACTATAGTTAGTATAGGAACATTACTTGCAGATTATCTACTTCCCTCTTCCCTCTTCTCTCTTGTTTACTGGAAAACTTTTTTCCGTTTCATACGTTACGTTACGTTTTTGTTTTTGTTTTTGTTTTTGTTTTTTGACATTTTCAATTAATTAAAAAAATTCATTAAGGATACAATATGAGATTATCGGTTATTATTGAATAAGGATATTTGTTATTTTATTTTGTATTTTGTATTTTGTATTTTTTTTTTTTTGTTATTCCATATATGTTTCCCATTTTTTGTGTTTGTTTGTTGGTTTTTTTTTAATATAAATACTCTCTTAAATTATTACCTTTTTTCCATTACATATATATTCTTTTCTCCCTTATTGTATTATATATATATATTACATATAACTCTTCTGTTATTCTCTTTTATATTCATTATTTGTATTTCTATTTTGTTTTGTTTTCTCAATAGAAAAAGTATTCAAACGTATACATGCATACATACATACATATATATACAAATACAAATACAAATACAAATACACATATACAATGTTAGGTTTAGCAGATAATATTTTAAGAATCGTAAATTTTTGTTTCTTCGTCATCACTTTGGGTTTAATCGGTTCTTTACTGGCGACTCAAAATCAACATAGTTCAAGAGTCAACTACTGTATGTTCGTACCTCCTTTTGCTCTAGTCACAGATTCATTCTACGGTCTACTAGCAAACTTTTGGTCAACTCCATTTGCCTGGCCAATTATTTTGTTCTGTTTCGATTTTTTAAATTTCGTATTCACTTTCACCGCAGGTACTGCTTTGTCAGTAGGTGTTAGAACTCATTCATGTACAAACAGAACATACTTGGATTCAAACAAAATTACTCAAGGTTCTACCGATAGATGTAGAAAAGCACAAGCTTCAATTGCATTCTTCTACTTTTCTTTCTTCATCTTTTTAGCTAAAGTCATCATGTCAGGTATCAACTTGGTATCAAATGGTGCTATTGGTTTCGGTTCTTCTTCATTCGGTAGATCAAGAAGAAATAACCAAAATGTAGGTGTTCCATCCGTTTCTTCTCCACAAATTGGTGTACCAAATATTTCTCAAGTTTAATTGAATAATTGAACTTACTACACCCCCCACCCCACCCCCCTACCAAACCCTTTTTATTATTATTGCTATACAATAAATTTATAAGTTCTTTCTCGTTTTTTATTACCCCCATACTATTTCAATCAAACACATAGGATACCCCCCCTCTAACAACATCAACATATACAATACCATTTAATAATTCTAATAATAATAATAATAATTTTTTTAATCCCAAAATCTAATAATTTTTACCAAATCTAATAATAATTCTAATAATATAATATATTAATAACAATAACAATAATATTTAATAATCAAATAATATTATTATTTCATATATATACTTTTTTTTTTCTTTCTTTTACTTTACATTCCCTCTCCATTAACCACATTTTCCAAAAACTAAATTTCCATTCCCATTTCATTCATTCATTCATTCATTCATTCATTCATTACATGTTCGTTAAAATGACATAAAAAGTTATTTACACTTTATTTTATTTCTTCCTTTATTTATCACCATATTTCTATCAAAAACCCAATTCAATTAATTTTAATTACTTCATAATCATATAATATCTATATACTTATTAAAAAAATGTTATTGTTATTATTATTTTATTCTATTTCATTTCATTTAATCAAAATTAATTTAAATTAAATTAAACATATCGCTATTTACAATTTTCATATTAGATATATATGTATATACATTACATTATATTAAAAACATAATTAAATTACCTACCTAGATTTAATAATAAAGAATTTTTTGATGTTGAATTACCACTTTCATCATTTGCATTACCATTTGGTAAATATGTAATATTTGATGATTGTGATAATGTTTTAGCAATTTCTTTTGATGCTTCTAATCTTCTAATTAATAATAAACCATCACCTGCCTTTTCTAAAGCTTTTGAAATAAATTCTGCACTTTCTGCTTCACCTTCTGCTCTAATAACAGCAGCTTGTCTTTCTTGTTCAGCTTTTTCAACTAAAAATTTTGCCCTTTCTGCATCTTGTTGTGCAATTTGTTTTTGTTCAACAGCTTTTGTAAATTCAGGTCCAAATGTCATATGTGTTATTGAAACATCTTCTAATTTAATACCGAATTCATTTGATCTAAGAGATAATTCTTCTCTTATTCTTTCTGAAACAATTTCTCTTTGTGTAATTAATTCAGCTGCATCAAATTGTGCTACAATTGCTTTTAAAACTTCATTACCAATTGATGGCAATACTCTTTCATCATAATCCAAACCTAAATTTTGATAAATTGTTGGTAATTGTAATACATCGGGTCTATGTAATACTCTTAATGTTAATGAAACCATTTGTAAATCTTTTGTACCTGTATTTGTTGCTATTGATTTTGGTTTTGTTCTAACATCATAAACAATAGCTTTTTGTAACCAAGGTAATAAAAAATGTGTACCTTCACCAATAACAGTTTGTTTAACACCAGAAATTCTATCAAATATGACAGCTCTTGAACCACCTTGAACATCATACATTGCATATTGAATACCACTAGCTACAATACCGATAGGTAATGCAATTTTAGCTATCGTGTCAAAAACTCTTGAGGACATGATTGATTGATTATGTGCGTTTGTTGTGTACTTTAGTCGTATATTGAGTTCCTTACTATTTGACCTTTATTGTGTATATTTTAAATAATAAAAGGTATATATTTATTTATTTTTTTTTATTTAAATCAATGGTGGCAAAAATGCTGTCTCCTTCTTTTTAGTTTTTTTTTTTGGTTTTTATTTTAAATATTTTTTTTTATATGGATATTTCTGTTTGGCTACCCGAAAGGCGGTTATATGAAAATAAGGAAAATATTATATATGAATTGTGATGTGATGTATGTATGTGACAGTTATAATGAATGATATTATGATACTTAAGTATGTAAATATATGTATCTATGTGTGTATATGTGTGTATTTTTTTTTTAAAAATATGATTGGAATATATGATATGATGATGATGATGCATTGAGGGAGAGTGTAGTAAGTATTACACTTTAATAATTTTTTTTCTTATGAATGATATTTTTTTGTACTTTAAATGGTTTTAAATTTTTAACAATTCTATTTGGTATATTACTCCATTCTGGATAATATTCCATTCCCATTATTGAAGTTGACCACCAATTGTATGGTAATAAATTTGAAGGTACTCTTGGATTAAATCTCCAAGTACCATTAACCCCCCCTGACATGATTCCTCCAGTACCTCTTTCTCCAGTAAACACGTTGAATGTCTGTTCTACATCATGTTCTTTTTGATCTTCATGTGGTGGTGGTATATCATTATCCAGTTGTAATTGATTATTGTAATTATTATGATTTCTAAATAGTGGGTTTTCTTTTACAGGGTATGTAATTGGTCTATACCCACTAAATAAAATATCATTTGTCAATTTTGTTGATTCCAAGAATTGTGTCGTTGGCACTCTTGGCAATGATCTATATATAGTATCATGATGATCATGTAATTTTCTTTTCAACAATTTTGTTGTTGTTGTTGAGAAATATCTTATATTACTATTGTATATTAGTTTCATAGTGTGTGTTTGTGTTTGTTTGTTTGTTTGTTTGTTATAATGTTGTATTATACTATATTATAGTACAGTATAGCACAGTCTATCCAAAAAATAAAGAGTAAAAACGATAGCAATACAAAATACAAAAATCAAGTACATTTATATAAGTATATAAAACGATTCTCCGATACACCCACCCATCGTAAATCTAATCGGTAGATAAAACAAAATACAATACAATCACACATTATCCTCCCCCCAGTGCTAGCGCTATTACCGTTCCTTACTTAACTGCGAGAGGGATGGAGTGAAGCAACAGTGATTGATTGATTGATCGTTAAACTACGATTGCAAGCTATTTGTGATTTGTGAGGGATAAACTGTATCTTACTACACGAAATACGACACACCCACATACATACACGGTGGTGGGTGGTAGTGTATGTCCATCAAGAAGAGTGTACCATAGTGTACCATAGTACAATGCTATTTACACCTTGTTATTACAACAGTTTTGCAGTTTGTGGCTGTTGGTTTGATTCTATCCCTGATAAGCAATTTTGACAGATTGTGTATGGACAGAAATATGGAAAGAGGGGGGGGGGGGTCGTGGGTGGTGATCAAGCACTGGTGCTGTGGTTGGTTTCTATCAATTCAGCGTATTATCCTATCGTATTATTATTTTTTTTAGGGGAGAGTTGTTTTGTTTTGCGGTAAGTCATTTGGGTTTTTGGTAATGAGCGGGTGAGCTCATCGTGGGTGTGGGTGTGGGGTGGGGGCAACGACAGGGTACCGGAATGATGTGATTTGGTATGGATGACTGTGCTACCTCCCGTGGAAAGGGTTTGGCAAGTGGCAAGTGGCAAGTGGAGTAATAATATGCTTTCTTTGAGGGGTGGGTAGGTCCATATTGTATTGTATTATGTCCCTGGTTATAGTTCTATTGATTAATTCATCACATGGTTAGGATTTATTTTATATGTGTGGTGTTTTTATAATATTAAATTGAATTGGTATTAATTTTTATCTATATAGATATATTTATATAAAGATATGAATGAATGAATGAATGAATGAATGAATAATTTATTTTCAATTAATAACATATAATAAGTTCAATGAATATGAATCAGGAGGTGGGGGGTGGGAGTATACATACATACATACATATATATATATATATATGTGTGTGTGTGATAAATGACTTAATAATAATTATGTTGTAATTATTATATTATTAGTGTGTATTTTTTTTTATCATGTTGCTGTATTAGTGTAGTGTTTCTATATTTGTAAAATGTTTGTTTTTATTAATTTTTTTTATTGTATTTTATTTTTATTTATTAGATAGTAATTTAATGTAATATATTCTATATATTACAATTTTACTAAATTTAATCAGATTCTTCTAATGCATCTAATGAATAATCTTTCTTGGATAGTTTAGCTCTTAATTGTTTACCATATCTTGAAAAAGCAAATGGAATTATAATCATTGCTGTTGAAATAAATGCTAATAACCATGATGCCCAATGTAACCCTAAATTATGATACATTTGATTTGTAAATAATGGGAATGCAGCACCACCAGCAGATCTTAAGAAAACCTTTGTTGCTAATGCACTTGATGCATATTGTGCATAACAATCAATAATATAATTGTTTAATGAATAATAAATTAAAACCATACCATATCCAAATGCTAAACCTGATGATGCTGGACCAACCCATATTACATGTTTTTCAGATGTTGCACCTAATATCCATAATGCAATTGCTGCAAATGGTGCACCAATCATAGCACCTAATAAACGATCTTCTGGTGTTGGTTTACGTGATCTAACAACTTCTAAATATTTATTTTCACAATAAAATGTCGTTGCTAATGCACATGATGCACCAATTAAAATTGGAATAAACATTAAACCAACTAAATTATCTTTATAACCATATAATTCACTGAAAATAACTGGATATGCGAAGAAAAATGCATATAATAATGAATAAATTAAACAAACATAGAAACATGTTAATACTAAAACAGGTTCAGTAACAGAAAAATATAATGGTCTAACACAACATGCTTTCATTAATTCACCAACACTAACACCTTGTGCTTCTTGTTCTGTCATAATCTTTGGATTACCAGTTTCTTTTCTTAATCTTGCAGCTCTTCTCTTTAAAATAACTGGTGAAAAAGTTTCTGGAATTAATGATGCAATGATCCACATAACACCAGCAAATGCCATATTAACCCAAAAAATTAAATCCATACGACCAGTAGAAACAGAAATGAAACCATTAACTAATGGACCAAAAACTGGACCACAATATGGTGCATATGCAAAGAAAGCAATGGCTCTACCTCTTGTTTCACTTGGGAACATATCAGCAATTGAACCACCAACTAAACATAAACCAGAGGAGGCCCAAACACCACAGAAAAATCTACAAATCATTAATGTTTGTACATTTTTAGCAACAGCACATGGAATATTAAATATCACATATAAACCCATTGAAACAAAATATGCAACTCTTCTACCATAAAGATCAGAAACTGGAGACCAAATTAATGGACCGAATGAAAAACCTAAAACCATTAAAGAAACTGATAAAATAGCAACTTCTGAACCAACATGAAATTTTTTGGAAACTGTACCTAAACCACCTGCAATACAAGCAGAACCATAAGCAACACAAATAACCAAAATTGAAAATAAAATTGTGTAAGTCCAACGAATCCATAAAGGCCAGTTATGTGGATTATCTGGATCGTTTGTAACAAATGTAACGAATTCAATATCTGGATCTAGTTCTGGTTCATCACCGGATAAACCAGATTTTTCGGCTTCTTTTTGTACGTCATCAGAATCAGAAGTTGATGAAAATTCATTTGATTGACTTTGACGATCCATTTGTCTTGTTCTTGTTCTTGAAATTGCTGTTGAATTTCTACCTATAGATTGTAAAGTAGCAACAGGTACTAAACCAGTTGGAGTTTCCATTGTATATTCTTCTGGGAAAATTGCAGTTCTTGAAGTTTGAGGAGCATTAACATCAGGTATTGGAGCATCTGAAGTTAAACCCATATCTTGTAATGATTTAACAGTTTCTGTTCTTGATAATTTTAATTGATTACCATTTGCATTTGTTCTTTGTGATGGTACATATTGTTGTGGTTGTTGATTTTCTAAATCAAGTACTGATGTACCTGTAGAATTAAATGACTCGACGTCTTCTAGATCGTTCGACATATTATTTTTTTTTTTATAATTATTATTATGTTTTGAAATTCAAAAAAAAATGTATTATTAAAAAATATATTATTGTAAAAAATATGCAACTATGTTTTTGGAAATGAAAAAAAAAGTGATTATTATTTTATTAAAAGTTCAATAACGATATATTGTATTTATAGTTATTTTCTCCAATAATGCAATAGCGAATGTTCTATATGTAGATATATCAACTAATTGATTGATGAGAAATGTATAGAATTAATAAAATGATAAGTATTAATTAAATATTATATATATATATCAATATAAAAAACCAAGGGAAGAATCATAAACTAAGAATTTAATTAAAAGATAGTCAAGTTATTTATATATATATAAATAATTACAGACATGGATAAGGATCTGGATAAGAATATGGATATGGATGTAGTTGTGGATGCATTTGAATGCATAAGCGTACGTGTACACCTGTAGAAATAGATGGATGATGGATGATCTATTTTAAAAAAAAAATGATAGCAAACAGGTATAATAATAACAATAATTACAATTACACTGAATATTGAAAAAATATTCACGCCTTTCCCTAGCATTAAGGTCAGTCAGAAAACAATAATGAGGATTTTAATTTTAAAAATTAACTTAATTTATTCCCTTTCAGTACTTTCTATTAGCTGAGAAAAAAAAAAACTAAAAAAAAAAAAAAAAAAATGAAAAAAACATGAAAAAGGTTAAGGCCGTTCATGGATCGATCACAAGCAAACGGTAAGTAGCATTGGAAAAACCATATAATATTACTTGATCCAGGTTTCCAAAAGGAATTTTTAATCAATTAGTTAATGATATCCAAACACCTACATTTACAGAAGATGCATGCATAGCATTAGTATTAGTATTAGTATTAACATAAAAGTGAATAAGTGCTGGATGATGGATGATGATAATAACAAGACACAGACGTGTACAACTGCAATAGTTATCTCATCCTTTTAGGGGATGTGATGGGCCAGATAAACTAGCTGTTACTTCAAGTTAAAAGTGAGTGTACTGGTAACCGTTTACGAGTTCAATCCCTTCGAGAGAATAAAGATAACTTTGACGATGATAACAACAATAACTACCCATTTTTTGCAATTGCTACTATTATTGCTATAATCAATGTAATTACTATTGTGTTTTTAATTTTATCTTTCGAAAAACCATATATGAATTGAGAAATATACAGCGATAGCGCACACGTTGCGCCCAGATTTCTGAGGACCTCATCGCTGGTCGACTTTCTTTTTGTTTTGTTTTGGTCTTCGTTTTCGTTTTTTTTTTTTATTTCTCTGGGGGGGGAGACACAAGAAATAGTTGTGAACGTAGGTTCGAAACACTGAAGGAGCAGTTTTGTTCTGAAGTGTCAGAATGGAAATTATTCATAGTT
>JAJLTL010000138.1:0-31606 GCA_030568135.1 Vanderwaltozyma yarrowii
GATCTGGTGTGGGATATGATATACTATATATAATATAGTATATCATTTAATACATAATGAATATAAATAAATAAAATATGTTCTTGGTGTGTAATAATATAATATAATATAATGTAGAGATAGGACAGAAAATTATTCTTTTAATTCAGCTAATTTTGCATAATGAGCTTCTCTTCTTCCAATTAATTTCTTGTGATAACCCCACCACCAGTATGAGGCCAAAACCCCACCTAAGGAAAAACCTGTTATTATATCCAGTATAATTCTTTTCTTTAAAGTACCTGTAATTGGAGCAATAGGCATGATGATATGTGTTGTGTAATGGTTGCGATGTGATGTGTAGTGCAATACTATAAGATATTCCAAAACGTTGTAATGTATTGTAGTATACTATAATGTAATATAAATGAAAGCACTATTGTATATATATATATATACAATAATAATAATGCAATAGTGCAACAATACAAAAGTAATAAGAATACAATATATATAATAATAAGACAGATTTGTTAGAATCGAAACTGTGTTATAAGATCTAATACACTACAATACAATACAATACAATAGAACACAACCAACCAACCAACCAGTGTTAGAAGCAAAGTAGAGCAAAACAAGTAGTTAATGGGTAATCCTGTTTCCTTTCCTTTCCCCTTCTCCTCGCTCTCCCCCACAAGCGATATCTCAACTCTCGCACTGGGCAAACAAACTGTAACCCATGTAAAGTGTCCCATGTAAAGTAAAGTAAAGTATCCCACACACAGACCACAACCATATCGGCGGTCCTTGCTGGAGGGAGCGTGTGTCACGCGAGACGTGGTGGTCCACTGAACCAATAGGATTTGACTAGTTGGAACGTATCGGAAATAAGTTTTGTTAGCTAAGTTAGTTATGTGTTTGTACTAGGGAAGGTTGCCGTGGCAGGGTAAGGGGTGCTGTGTCTGTGGGGGGTGGGGGGGGATGGGATAGCTAGTTTAGTTTAGTTTAGTTTAGTTTAGTTTGGTTTAGCGGGCTGTTTCTTGCACTCTGGGTAGTGTTGTAGCGTTGTAGTGTTGTTTTGTTTGCGACATGGGATGTGGATTATGGATTATGGATTATGGATTGAGTTACCAATTGTATTTGTATTTGTATCTGTATCTATATATATATAGATACAGATATACTGTCTTATTATAATATATATTATTGTGTATTTGTTTTATTAGTGTACTTGCAAGGCTGTTTTTTGTCTTTCTATTTTTACTATTATTACTACTAGTACAACTTAAATATCCCAAATCAAATAATTATGTTGAATTTAGTAAGATTATCTACAAGAAGGGCTTTTAGTCAAACTATTAAAAAGCAAAGTGGTGCACATTTTAAAGATGGTGTTTATGAAAATATACCTTTTAAAGTCCATAATAGAAAAATTCCTTATGGTATAGTACATTTTGGTTATTTTGGTGTAGGTTTCGCTGTACCATTCATAGTCTGTTACGTACAAATGAAAAAATCTGGTCAAATATAATTGCCTTAACTACTTTCTTCTATTAATCTAATCAATCTATCTACCATATTTATGCACATTATCTTATTCCCCTCTATCTACATATATATATATATATATATATATATATCCTATTATTATATTCAGATTTTTTAAATATTAAATAATATATTCAATTGAACATTATTCTATTCTATATTCCTTCTATATTCCTTATTCCTCTATAGGTTGGGTTAACTAACCCACTGTTTTTTTCACCTTTTTTTATTCTCTTTTTTTTTTTTCAGGTTACCGTTTCCGCTTTTCTTAAAGAATTCCAGTTCATGACTCTAGGATATTGAAAATATATATATATATATATATATATATATATATACACTTGTATAGTTGTATATGAAATATATTCGTTATTATACTTCTCTATTCCTAATGCAAATACAAACAAAACAAACAATCAATCAATTAACCCCATGATGATGAAATATAACAGATTATACTCAACTATTAATAAAATTAAAGTTAAAAATCCAATCGTAGAATTAGATGGTGATGAAATGACAAGAATTATTTGGTCAAATATTAAATCAAAATTAATTTTACCTTATTTAGACATTAATTTAAAATATTTCGATTTAAGTATTCAAAATAGAAATTTAACAAATGATAAAATTACAATTGATTCTGCTAATGCAATTAAAAAATTCGGTATTGGTATTAAATGTGCTACAATTACTCCTGACGAGTCACGTGTCAAGGAATTTAATTTAAGTAAAATGTGGAAATCACCAAATGGTACAATTAGAAATATCTTAGGTGGTACAGTCTTTAGAGAACCAATCGTTATTCCAAGAATACCAAGATTGATTCCAGGTTGGGAAAAACCAATTATTATTGGTAGACATGCTCATGGTGATCAATATAAAGCTACTGATACCTTAATTAATGAACCTGGTAAATTAGAATTAATTTTTACACCAAATAATTCAAATTCAAATAAACAAGTATTAAATGTTTATGATTATAATGGTTCAGGTGTTGCATTAGCAATGTACAATACTGATGAATCTATCACAGGTTTTGCTCATTCTTCATTTAAATTAGCAATCTCAAAAAAATTGAATTTATACCTTTCAACAAAAAATACTATTTTGAAAAAATATGATGGTAGATTTAAAGATATTTTCCAAGAAGTTTATGAAAATAATTATAAATCAACTTTCAATGATTTAAATATTAATTATGAACATCGTTTAATTGATGATATGGTTGCACAAATGATTAAATCAAAAGGTGGTTTCATTATGGCTTTGAAAAATTATGATGGTGATGTTCAATCAGATATCGTAGCTCAAGGTTTCGGTTCATTAGGTTTAATGACTTCTGTATTGGTTACTCCAGATGGTAAAACTTTCGAAAGTGAAGCTGCTCATGGTACTGTAACAAGACATTATAGACAACATCAACAAGGTAAAGAAACTTCAACAAATTCAATCGCATCAATCTTCGCATGGTCAAGAGGTATTGCTAAAAGAGGTGAATTAGATAATACTCCTGAAGTTATAAATTTCGCTAAAAAATTGGAAAAAGCTACTTTAGATACTGTTCAACAAGATGGTATTATGACAAAAGATTTAGCTTTTGCTTGTGGTAAATCTGATAGATCAGCTTATGTTAATACAAATGAATTTTTAGAAGCTGTTGAAAATAGATTGAAAACTGAAATGTTATCTGTTGATTAAAACCAAACAATGTTTAATATCCCCTTTTTTAATCCCCCCTCGCCCATCCAGTTTTAATTTGTCAAACTTTTTTACTGATTAGACTATACTTATATCTCTCTTTATTCTTATATCATTAGCATTTCTCATATCTCACAATGTCCTTCAATTAGATTATTAATTTTTCTTATACACAAATATATCAATTGTTAGACAGATCTATGTATATTCATATATGTATGTATATCTATTTACAAGTAAATAAGAATGTTATTATTCGATATTTTCAAATTCCTTCTTTATACCTCTTACTGTTTTCCACAATGTTTTAAATTCAGTATCTGTCGCAGTACCACTAGCCATCCATCGTATTTTTAAATTTGGATCAACAACAATTGTGTACCCTGTATAAAGATTATTTATCTTTAAAGATTCTCTTACAGTAAAGGGTAATTGAGCTCTATCACAAATAAAATAATTTGAGTGTAAATATTTAGGAACTTGTTTTCTCAATTTACTCATAGCAAATATTTTAAACAGCAATGATTTTAATTTACTTTCAATTAAATTCAATTGAATAATTTGTGTATTCCAATCACTTAATTTATCAAAATCTTTATTCATATAATCAAGATCTGCTGCTTCATTAACAAAACAACTATTTGATAATTCACTACCTACTTCAGTGGTGAAAAGTTTTATGACGCTAGTTTTACCCTTTAATAAATTTTCAATATCTTGAGATTTTGTATTTTGCCCACCTAGTGCACTACCAACTATATGTGGGAAATATAATGCTTTCTCTGCTTTCCAATATGATTCAGGAGATTTAAATAATTTACCATTACTTTTCCTAAATATAAACATATCATACATACCAGATCGATTAAATTCCATCCCTAATTCTTCACTCCTCTTGTCAGTTTTTTCCTTATCAAATAAGTCATTGAAGCTGTTACCTTTAGAGTAAGTTGTATCCTTATTAGGAGGCGTAGACAATCCAACTGGTTTAATTAATTGCTTCAACACAAATTCTTCTGGAGCAGTAGCTGTCAAATGCTTTGAAAATTTACTGAAAAAGGGTCTAGCAGCAGAGCTAGAGAAACATCTTTTATAAATCAACATCTTTCCCCACCTTCACTTGTTGTCTATAAGAACTCAAATCACTGGATATATAAACCGCAAAAGTCGACGCAATCAATAACATCTTATTTCCATTAAATCTTAATACAGTTCATTTAATCTTATGCTTTCTGATTAAATTTTCACATTTTGATATGTCAAACTTTCCTTGTACACGGGATTTCGTTTTACATCCGCCTTGTTAAACTAATTAGGTACTTATGACATTGAAAAATGTTTCAAAAGAAATAGTAAAATGTATAAAAGGAGTGAAAATATGGACACTTATTAATATATTCATTAGATTATCAAGTATTATTAATAAAAAGGTCGAGTCGATATTTTCATTTTAATACGATTCATTAAAAGGTTACTATTGATTTTTATAGAAATTGCAAGAGTCTGCTCACTGAATTTTTTTTTTTACATACCCAGAAGTGAAATAAAAAAGAATATTATTTTAAGTTTAACCCATGGTGGACATTACACTTTCTTTAAATCCACCATATAATGGTGAATTTTATAGTACAAATGATTTAATATCAGGGTCTGTCGTAGTGGATATCAAGAAATCGATGTCAATTAAGCAAATTAATGTCAAGTTAAAAGGGTATACCCAGACGTTGACTAAAATGGATGCGGATACTATGTTCACGCAGAATGGTATGATGGTTCCTGCTCAGGATAACAGATCTGTCCATACTATTGTTGAACTTGATGATAGAGTTTTCCCACCCGATAATGTCTGGGATGCATTGGATGGTTCAGCTAAACCATTTAAAGTGAAACCAGGCTCATATGAATATAAATTCAATTTTCCAAAATTACCAAGAAAACCATCATGTATAAATAATCACACAAGAGATGTAGATTGTTTTATAAGGAAGAGTGTTGCAAGGCTACCACCCAGTTTCAATAATAAATGGCAAGATTTAAATAAAATTGATAATTTAGATTTATATTTTTATTCATTTGGTAAAGTACTTTATTTTGTACAAGTGCAAATACAATTAGGTAAGTCAATGTCATGGTACAAGCCATTTGATAAATTTTTCGTGGAAACAGAATATATTGAATATATTCCACAAGCAAAAGATTTAGTTTATTCGGAAGAAGATCAAGATATATTTAGTAATCGAAAAGGTGGTAATATTAACAATAACATGATAAGAAAACAAAACGGTGCTTTCGACATGAGTGGAACTGGTACTGGAAATAGTAAACCGAAAAGTGATAATGATATCAGTTCAACTAGTTCAATTGCGAAAAGTTTTACTCCTCCTCCTTCCAAAGAAGGTGATGTAAGAATGAATAACGACAATAAAAATACGAAAATACTTCCAAAGTATAAAAGCACTATTGCACCTACAACAACAACTACTACTACAACTACCACAACGACTACTACTAACACTACACCTATATCGATATCGACATCCAATAATAGAACTCCACATATAATATATAAATCTAAATTTTCTTTACAATTACCTGATTTGACTAGTATGTTATGGTTAGAAGTAAGGAGTAAAGGATTAAAACAAACATTTCGTAGAGATTTTTTATTTCATCGTGGAAGTAATAAATTTGATCACATTTATTTAATGTTAAATGGTAAATTTTCAGAATTAAAGAAACTTTCAATAAAACCATTGAAGTTACAATTAAATTTACTTGAATCTACAACATATTTATCACAGGGTATTGCTAATGAAAACATTTCATCATTAAGGTTAATTGAAATCGATGATTTATTAGGTACAGAAACTGAACAGTTATTTAATATTCAAGAAAGTCTTAATAATATTGATGATAAGAATGATAATGGATTAGTCGAATGCGAATTAAATTTATCTGAACATAGTATATTGAAAAGGTTAAGATTTAATAAAGAAGATTATAGACATCGTGGTAATAGACTTTATAGTTTTAAGACATGTACTATTAAGAGAATATTTAAATTTCAATTATTAATTGATTGGCAAGTAAATGATAGAATATGTCATACAGAGAATATAATTGATAAGATACAAATATTTTGTCATACAAGGGAGAAAATTAATAAAGTTGATGCATTACCTAAATATGTTGAACCTCCTGTATACACTGAATTAAATGATGAATGATAGGATATTTTATATAGATAATGAATTTTAATTTAATGATAATAATATATATTCAATTAAAAACTAATAATTTGGTATATGAACAAAAGATATATAGATATATAAATATGTATATAGATATGAAGATATTCGAAGAAAAAAATTGTATATCTATAATATAACTACTATATTTGATGGGAAATGGAGCTTAAATCAACAAAGCGACCATGGCAGCGACTAAAGCAGAACCACCGACTTGAATAGCATTAGCACCATCAACAGATTGTGTTAAGATGGCTGAACTAGAAGAAGTGGAGACAGATGAAGAAGTTGCGGATGTAGTTGGGGTAGTAGAAGTGGTGGATGTAGTAGTTGGAGGAGTAGAAGTGGTAGATGTAGTAGTTGGGGTAGTGGATGTGGTAGATGTAGAACTTGTGGATGTGAAAGTTTCTTCAGCAATAGTAGAATAGACAACGGAAGAAGAAGATGAGGATGAGGATGATGAGGAGGAGGATGAGGAAGTGGTGGATGATGAAGAAGAAGAAGAAGAAGAAGAAGATGAAGATGAAGCTGAGGAGGTAGAGGTGGATGATGAAGCAGCGACAGAAGCGGAAGCTAATAGAGCATTTTGATTTGAACATGAATCTTCTAAAGAACTCAAAGCAGTTGAAACTAAATCAGTAGCACAAATAGATTTAATACATGAAGTGATTGAAGAACCATCGGTTTCACAAAGACATGAAATATCATTTAAACCTGAACATGAACTTGAAGCCTTAGCAACTTGAGCAACACAAGCTAAAACACAAGCAGGTGGAGTAGCGACGACTTTAGTCGATAGCAAAGCTAAAGAACTGACAATAGATAAAACTGTAGAAACACGCATAACGAATGAATAATATTGAAGTAGACCAAATATATGTATGTGTATATATATATATATATATGTGTACTGGATTAGAACTTAACTTAACTCCTAAGAAGTAAACACAACCAACAACACAATCAAAAACAACTGAATAAAAACCAGTTTGTTTATATATCAAATCTGTATAATGGATGACAATAATAGCAATAATAGTAATAATAGCAATACCAGTAACTAACAAACTCTCACAACACACAACACAGCTTAAAGAAATTTCAAGTGTAGTTAGTTTTTCCCATTCGCACCATCAGCGCTCTTTTTTCTTTTTGGGGACCACGCAGATCACACACATCGTAGATTGGGGGGTGCCCAGACGGGCGCGCAGGAAGAAGAAGAAGAAGAAACAAAAACCAGGAAGGCGGTCGTGGGGAGTGATCGCGAGGAGGAGGAGGAGGAGGAGGCCAGTAACTACTAATAATAGAAACAAAATTAGCGACTGTTTTGTATGGTGTATAGTGTATTTGTATTACTATTATTATTATTTGTATTAAATGATATTAACTATGGTGGAACAACAACAGCTATATAAGGACGAGGTTAAAGGAGTTGAACACTCTTATGTACTCATATATGGTGTATAAATGTCTATGTACAGTGGGGGTTGGGGGGTGGTTGGAGAGTGGGAGTGGAGAGGACTGGACTGAAAGTAGCACAGATCAATCACGTTTGGCATTGGCTAGAGCATCGGTGATATCTGTGTTCATCAGGTCTAAGGAACCGCTGCTGTTCTGCTTCTGTTGCAACTGTATGTTCTCGATCTGTTTCCTGAGTTGCACCATGGACTCAGGCTCGATGGCTTGTCCATCCGCATCGTACTGCGGGATCTCGATGTCTTGACGTAAATTACCGTCTTTCTTCAACTGATCAATGATAATCGGTTCAAAAAATTTAGTCCCTGTGTACACTCCCGCAACTGTGGCTATCACCAACGCAGTTAAATTAAATGTATTCACTCTACTCATAATATGGCTATTGTATAATAATCAATAAATAATAAGTGGCTATTGCTCTTCTTGTACAAAGGTACGATAATACACTCACTCTTGTCTCAATATATAGTATCCTATACCATACACAACACAACCTTACTATTTACATTCAAAGTTCCATCTCTTCTTATTCTTATTCACCTCATTTCTTATTATTCAATTGCCCCCCATTTACCATTTCTAGATTTTTTGCCGCCGCCGTTAGTATAAGTTCAAAAAATTATTTACCAGACACTTGATTAGTTAATATAAGGAAGGAACATTTTAAAAGGATTTACTTTTACTTATATATACTGGGTTTCATTATTGTTTAAAGTATAGGGTTAATAACACAATACCATACCATCATTCGTTATAATTCAGTTCTTTGTTGGTTTTTAGTTCTTTTTATGAGCTTTCCTTTACTTTCGTTAACTATATCAAAAACTTTTAAAAATCCAGTTTTTTTAAATAATTCAAGAGTTGTTTTAACTTCATTAATACAAAAAAAATTCTTTCATATAAATAATAATAGAGCTATGACAAATTTTAAAAAATTTGATTTAAATTTTGTTAAACCTGATTTAGATGATAGATCTTATCGTTTCATTGAATTACCAAATAAATTAAAAGTTTTATTAATCCAAGATCCAACTACTGATAAATCCGCTGCTTCATTAGATGTCAATATCGGTGCTTTTGAAGATCCAGAACATTTACCTGGTTTAGCACATTTTTGTGAACATTTATTGTTCATGGGTTCTAAAAAATTTCCTGATGAAAATGAATATTCAAGTTATTTAAGTAAACATGGTGGTTCATCAAATGCATACACTGGTGCACAAAATACAAATTATTTCTTCGAAATTAATCATGAACATTTATTTGGTGCATTAGATAGATTCTCTGGATTTTTCACTTCTCCATTATTTAATGAAAATTCAACTGAAAAGGAAATTAATGCAGTTGATAGTGAAAATAAAAAAAATTTACAAAATGATAATTGGAGATTATATCAATTAGATAAATCATTAACAAATATAAATCATCCCTATCATAAATTTTCAACAGGTAATTTACAATCTTTAGGTGAATTACCAAAATTACAAGGTTTAAATATTAGAAATGAATTATTAAAATTTTATGATAATTCATATTCATCAAATTTAATGAAACTTTGTATATTAGGTAGAGAAGATTTAGACACTTTATCAAATTGGGCAATGACATTTTTTAAAGATGTTAAAAATTCAAATAAATTATTACCAGAATATAATTCAAATATTGTAGAATCAAATCAATTACAAAAATTTGTTCATGTTAAACCAGTAAAAGATTTGAAAAAATTAGAAATTACTTTTAATACTCCTGATATGGATTTGCATTGGGATTCAAAACCACAACACATTTTAAGTCATTTAATTGGTCATGAAGGATCAGGTTCATTATTAGCCCATTTAAAATCTTTAGGTTGGGCAAATGAATTATCTGCTGGTGGTCATACTGTATCAAAGGATAATGCTTTTTTCACAATTGATATTGATTTAACAGAAAATGGTTTAAATAATTATAAAGAAGTAGCTCATATCGTTTTCCAATATATTGAATTATTAAAGAATTCACTACCACAAGAATGGATTTATTTAGAATTAGAAGATATTTCAAGAGCAAGTTTTAAATTTAAACAAAATGGATCTCCTTCAAATACAGTTTCTGGTTTAGCTAAAGCTTTAGAAAAAGAATATATCCTTGTTGAAAATATTTTAAGTACTGGACTATTTAGAAAATATGATCCTGAATTAATATCAACTTATACAAATTCATTAACTCCAGAAAATTCACGTATTACTTTGGTCTCAAAAGAAATTGAAACGGATTCAGCAGAAAAATGGTACGGTACTGAATATAAAGTTATTGATTTTGATAATGATTTTATTAAGTTATTAAAATCACCAGGTTTAAATTCTAATTTACAATTACCACGTCCAAATGAATTCGTTGCCACTAAATTTGATGTTAAAAAATTAGAAGATGTAACACCATTGGAAGAACCGTTATTATTAAAAGATGATGAAACCAGTAAATTATGGTATAAAAAAGATGATAGGTTTTGGCAACCAAGAGGATATATTTATGTTTCTATAAAATTACCACATACCCAAGCAAGTATAGTTAATAATTTATTATCAACACTTTATGTCCAATTAGTAAATGATTACTTAAAGGATTTACAATATGATGCAGCTTGTGCTAATTTAAATATATCCTTTACCAAGACAAATCAAGGTTTAGATATCACTGTTTCTGGGTTTAATGATAAATTAATTGTCTTATTATCAAGATTTATTGAAGGTATTAAATCTTATCAACCAAAAAAGGAACGTTTTGAAATATTCAAAGAAAAAACTATCCAAAATTTTAAGAACTTTTTATATGAAGTTCCATATTCCCAAATGTCTACTTTATATAGTTCCGTCATCAATGAAAGAACATGGTCAATGAAGGAAAAATTAGCAGTTATAGAGAAAATAACTTTTGAACAATTTAATGCATATTTACCAACAATTTATGATGAATTATATGCTGATAGCTTGGTTCATGGTAACATAAAATATGAAGAAGCAATGGAAGTCGATTCTTTAATTCATGCATTAAAATCAAACGATATCATCAATTTACATGTCAAAAATAGTAGATTAAGATCATACATAATTCCAGAAGGTAAGACATATCAATATATAAATGCTATGGCTGATGATAAAAATTTGAATTCTTGTATCGAACATGTTGTTCAATTAGGTACTTATTCAGAAGACCTATCTGCTTTAAGCGGTTTATTTGCACAAATGTTACATGAACCATGTTTTGATACCTTAAGAACTAAAGAACAATTAGGGTATGTTGTTTTCAGTTCCAGTTTGAATAATCATGGTACAGCAAATATACGTATTTTAGTTCAATCTGAACATTCTACACCATATTTGGAATGGAGAATTGATGAATTCTATAAGACTTTTGGTAAGAAACTAGAAGAAATGACAGATGAAGATTTTGAAAGACATAAGGATGCATTATGTAAGAGTTTATTACAAAAATATAAGAATATGAGAGAAGAAAGTTCTAGATATACGGCTGCCATATACCTAGGTGATTATAATTTTACTCATCGTCAAAAGAAAGCTGCTTTAGTTCAAGAATTAACTAAACAACAAATGCTAGACTTTTTCGAAAGATATTTCATGAATGATAAGGCTTCAAAATTGGTCGTTCATTTACAATCTACCGTGACTGAGAGATCTAAGGAATTAGATGAATCTGAATTGGATCAAACTAAATATCCAACAGGGGAATTAATTACTAATATTGATGAATTCAAATCTCAAATGTATGTTGCTCCAATTCGTCAACCATTAAAGAAGTTTGAAGTTTATGAGCCAAAAAATTAGTTATGATTTGTATAATAAATTTGTTTGATAAATGTTTTTAAGTTATGTACGTTTTTAAAAGTAAAATTAATTGTTTTTTTTATCTTTGTTTTTCATAGTCTTATAGCTGACGGTTACATTTCTTTATGTTATATATAATTCCGTAGTATCAATAAAGCCAACATAAACTATAGGATTGTGTAAAAATCAAATGTTTTAAAATAAGAAACAATTTAGTTTATTATAATATATGACAAACTATAAAATTTACAAAGTATCAGATATATATGATATTTTTTTTGCATAAAGCAAATATAATAAGTAATTCAATTAAAATATAAATATTAAAATAACATAATTTAGTATCATATTATTATAATAGAAGTATTATTTGAATAGATTATCTGAATTTGTTGAAACCAATATCGTTAGCTCTTTCTCTGAAACATTGACGACAGATGTTTAAACCGTATTTTCTGATTAAACCAGTGTGAGAAGAACAGACTCTACATTGACGAGAACCTTTACCAAATCTTCTTGGGTGAGAGAACCAAACGTTTTCGTGAGCCATTGTTATATCTGTAAATAAAAATTTAATAATATTAAAATATTATGTTAGTATATGTGTCCTGTAAAAATTATTCGGGGTATTACAATGAATGGGTATAGATTTCTTATTTTGTTTATGAGTTATTTCCCTATATTATTCCTTCGATCTGTATTATTACAATATAAATTTGCTTCATTAGCAGGAAATCAGTGCCATTAACTTGCCATTTAATGTTTGTTTCTTAATTTTTCAATATCAATAATAGTTTATTGGTAGCATGTATTGCCTTATATAGGCAGATACATTCATCTAGGAACTGTGTTTCTGATAATAATTGTCCACACACTTAGTTTATAAGTACAGTCAACTCACAGAATAATATTTCCAATATTCCTTTAACTTTGGTAATTGTATTATGTCATTATATATTTGCTATTCTCTTCGTTCTATTGTTGGCTCACACAGATACTGATATCTTATCATCCACAGACCAAATGTAAAAACATATTTTTACAATAATTATATCTTGATTTACTAACACCCATTCCAATATACCACCACAAATTTGTTTATAGTGAAATTCATAACATACATTATCTATAGTTTCGTTGGGTTCTTTAAGATGAAATAAATTCTTAGAAAAATTAAGAGTAGGTTTTATATATATAAGCTCAAGATATACACTATTATCATTAATTCTTACACTGTAATCAATGATATTCATTGCTGAATCAGTATATTACAATTCCATAATACACACACTAATGCCAATAATTAAGGAATTCCATTGACCTTGGGTATCAATTGGTGCACGGTTAACTACTATACAATATTCAATTCAATACCACATGGTAAAACTGCTACTATTACTACTACTATTATTACTGGATGGTGATTCTGTATAGATAGATATCTCTGATACTCCTACTCTCTGTGGCCCATACTAGGAGCATCGATAATATTTCAGCACTAACTATTATTTTTGAAAAATTCCAGACTAATTTGTGAAATTTGTGCGTCCGTTTTTTTTTCATGTTTGGTCACATCAAATACGTCAATTTGAAATTGTCTTGCTGTGTTTCTCCGCAGAGAAATTCGGATTGGACCATTAATTTAAATAAATTTGGTTTTTAAATTTTTAAAAATATCATTCCACGTCTTGTTAATGCACGGATGTATAATCATTTTCTTATTGTGTGGTTCTATGTCTGGGTGCACTGGTTAGATTCATTTTAAAACAGTCTGGTACATATTTTTAATATTTTAATATTTTTCCATTTTGGAACAAGGAGGATAAAGTTATTTCATGCCCCCCATTAGTAATCATCTCATCACTTTTATTTAGAAATATGTTAGTATATAAGTTTATCTACACGTCTCTATAACGCTATTAAAGTATAGTGGGTAATATATATCTGTACTCAAAAACTATTTGCTTCATAGATACATCAATATCCATAAATTTGTTTTTGTAAGAACAGAAAGTACAAGCTTGCGAATTAAAGAAAAGTCAAGAATGAGTTCAGGAAGTCTATTTACATGTAATTCATGTGTTATTCAGTTCACTTCAAGTGATTTGCAAAGATATCATATGAAAACTGAATGGCACAGATATAATTTAAAAAGGAGAGTTGCACAATTATCACCAATTACTGCAGATCAATTTGCTGAAAAATTACAAGTGTCAGAAAATGAATTAGGTGGCCATAGATTCGATGAATTTGGTTTTGAAATCTTAAAACCACTTGATAACACTTCCTCATCATTACACGATCATTCAAGAGGTAAGAAACATCATGGAAAGCATCATCACCATACGCAAGATGCAACTGAAACCGCCAATCGAGGGAGAAATGAAGAATTAGTAGAATCTGATAAGGAAATTGTAGAAAATAACACAAGATCTAAATCACCAGCTGAATCAGTCTCTTCAAAATTATCAGAGTTAACTATTGAAACAGATGGTACAAATACAGATTACGGTGAAGATACAGTTTCAGAGTATGGTTTCACTTCTGATTCCAACTACGGTTCCACTGAAGAAGATTATGAGTCTGACTCTCAATTTGATTCTAATGAATCTAGTGATTATGATGAAAATGTTGGTAATATTACAGAATGTATATATTGTGGGGTTCACAATAAAGAAATCGAAAGAAATGTCAAACATATGTTTAGCAAACATGGTCTTTACATTCCTGAAAGATCCTATTTAATAGATTTACCAGGTTTGTTACACTTTTTAATGGATACAATTGTTTTAGATAATTTATGTTTTTGTTGTAATTTCCAAGGTTCAAGCGTAGAAAGTATTCGTGCCCATATGAATTCAAAACGTCATTGCCGTATGCCTTATGAAACACTACAAGAACGTGATTTATTTGCCGAGTTTTACGATTTTAGTTCGATGGAAGAAGATAAAATTAGAAATGCTTCTTTATCTACAACAACTAAAACCAAAAAAACTATTCAATTTAAAGAACCTTCAGATACACAATCATCTTCATCTTCAGATGTTACTAATCTAGATAAAAATCATTCAAATTACATTGCTACAACGGATGATACTTCGAGGGAATCATTAACACTACCTAACGGTGACATATTGGGCCATCGTGATGGTCAAAGATCTTACAGACAAAATCTCCCAGCAACTCCTGAATCTCCAGAAAGCAGAAGGGCAGTTAGTGCCGCAGATCGTAGATTAATCAGTGGTGTCACCGAAAAGCAATTTAAACAAGGTTTGAAGAAAATGCAACTGTTAGAAAAGAGAGCGGTCGACCAACAATTCCGTCGTGATGTAAAGAGAATGAATTTCCAAACACATTTCAGGGATGAATACTTACAATAAGCATAATAAATTATTTATTCATAGTTATAGACATATTGGCATACAAGATCATTTTTTAATTCATTTTTTTTTTGTTTGGAAGAAAATAATATTAGTATATAAACTGCATATTTATTTATTTAATATATACTAAATTGTTCAGTTTTCAATATTTTCCAAAATGTTTCTTGTTTGTGTTTGGGGCGTGCTGCTTCTATATGCAGTTGATGTATTATCTATAGATGTATTCTCCGAGTCCTTGTAGTTTGTAATATCTTGTTCATTTTCCGAAATAACTCTAAAAGTATTATTATCTTGTTCGTTAGTATTCAAGCTTAACATTGACATTTCTGGATCATACATTGACTCTAAAATTATTGACGAACGTTCCACTTCACATACTTTGTTAAAGTGGTCCAATAATTCTTGATAATGATGCCTGCTCTGGGACACAGAGCGTTGTGAGTTTTCTGATGATATACTACCATGAGATATGTTTCTGGAACTATTATATATGGAATTACTAACAATGGGCTGAGAGACCCAGGTAGTAACACTACTTAATCTTTTGTTCAAAATTTCAAATGTTTTTGATTGAGGGAGAATCATTAAAATACCATACAAACATTTGTATAGATGTGGGTATTTTTGTTGCTCAAGTAGTTGTAATCTTAATCGAGTAAATACAGGTGATTCCAATAACTGTACTAAAACGTCTAATTGGACTAAGTCATTCAAACCTAAATCATAATCAACAAATACCTGAAGTACAGAATAAGCCAGTTCATATTTTTCCGAGACTAAACACAATGAAATTACTGAAACTGGGTTATGACACCACCACTTGAACAAGGTATTAAAGAACAAAATATCTTCACCTTTTCTTAGCTTTTTTCTTAATGAACCGACTTCTGCTGCAGTTATTAAATTTGTACTTAAAATCTGAATCATCATTCGACTAAAGATGACGTCCTCCGTTGCATCTAATAAAGATGACATGACTTTATAAATCCTTTCTGCAGACAATCTTGCACATATTTGTCTCATAATGTAATTAGCTCTAGTTTTAAACAACTTTGCATCTTTCTTCAGTAATGATAATAAATCATTTAAAAATCGTTTCAAATAGTCATCTTTAGAGTCGACACATAGACTATTTAATAATCCTAATGCCTTCTCGATCAATCTTGTATCATTATTTGACAGAGATTTTAATAAAATTAAAATCATATTGTCATTATGTTCAAAAATTTGATTAGGGGCCTTGTGATATATCAACAGTAGCCAATCTAGGCAAGCAATTTTTGTATCCACCTTACTATCAAAAAATTGTAACGCTAAAGTATTAACAATCGATCCGTAGGGAATTGTTTCCAACGCTCTAGAATCATCATAATTATTACATAATATAATAAATTTAGAATTAACAATATGTGAAGATTCGCTTATACGATTGTCTGAACTACCTAATAATTTTAATAATAATGACAATATTTTTGATAGAAATGGAATAAACTCATCGGGTGATAGAGCCAATAAAGTTTCAATCCAATGTAATGATACTAATTGGACATCATATTCTGAAGAGGATAAATTATTTACCAATATTTCAATAATCTCAGGAAAATCCAAATGAATATCTTGCCCAGGAATATATTCTTCACCATCACGGAATGAGAGTTCTTCAGAAGGTAGTATATTACCAGATTCATTGTATGATTCTACATTATCCAAAATGGCAGAGTCTCTGTTCTTGACCTTGTCATTACTAGTTGTGGAAGTGTTTCCTATGCTAACGTTTTTGTTATTGTTTTCAACGTTATTGTTGTTGTTAGTATCCACAGACAATTTTTCTAGTGCATTTAATAGACTTTTTTTCTTTTCCGCAATCAATGATCCTTCAGCCTTTTTGGCTTGTATATTATCTGATGACGACGATAATAGTTTTGCACGTTTTGCCTCATCTTCTCTCTTCAATCTGGATTGTAATTTCGATATACGATCAACTTCATGCAATAATAAATTCATTAATGCATGTGTCACAGTTCTTACATCTTTATGAGAATCCCCCAAAAATGTGAATAAACCACCTAAAAAGGAAGGTAAGTATGAGATTAATTCTAATTCAGGGGTATTCAACAAGACCTTTAACCAGTCGATTAAGAACACCCTAGTGTCAGGGTTAATTGCATAAATTCTTTCTGTTAATAAAGGAATAAATTTTGGTAATGAAAATGCCAATACATCATCTTGTTCATATTCTTTTTGGTAAACATTACCGGAGTTAACATCAACCTTTGTTGAAGGTGGTAAATCTTTTGGATTATTATTAACTACACTAATATATTTTGTAGCTCTTTCTGCCACAATATCTTTAATCAATCTATCTAACAATTCGGCAGCTCCTCTTACAGAAGTTTCAGTATCTGCACTGATTTTGCATAAGACATCAAATACTTCATTAAAGTATATTAATATTTCACCCTTGGCAATTTTAGCAATATTATATAAACTCTCACAAGCATAGAATCTGACTTGATCATTCTGGTCACCAAAACATGCTAACACAGGAGGTAAAATATGTGAAAGATATCTGCCAACATTATTTGTCCCCAATGCAATAGCAGCCGCAGCAAGACCCATTAAACCTGCGTTTCTTGACATTGGTTGATGCAATGCATATGCATAATCTCTACAAAGTTCATCAATGATCTTATCAATACGTGCATAATCTCCTTCAATAACACATTGCGTCACTAGTTTCTGTAATTCCAAAGCAGTAGCTTTCCGTTTCTCATAGAGTTTATCACCTAAACCTTTAGCAATCGACTTATCCATAATTTAAAACCTTGGAATAGAATAGTTATTATACTTTGTCGACTCACTTAAAAGAATGTCCAGTTGAGGTCTATAACTTAATTATTGTTATCAATACTGTATTATACACACATATATATAAAAATACATACTCAACTATTTTAAATCAATATGTAGGTTTGTTTGTTTATTATTCCTTATTGATGATATCCTTTGAGATTATTTTCTGGCGTTTAACCATAGCGCGTAAAAAGTGTAGCATTAAAATAATTTCAAAAACCATCAATTACTAGTTATATGAAATTATTAATTATTTATAAGTATGTCATAATTATGCATTAAAGCTAGTGCAAGTGGTAAAAAAACAAGCAGTATATATATTTACCGTTTGCTTAAGTATGCTAGATTATCCTTCAAATGTTATTCTATTGCTATTACAAATAGTTCTACACAGACAACAGAGTATTTCACATAAGAATAAAAAAGTTGATTATTCAGAGTTATTGAAATCACCAACAGTGGATAATGATGTATTAGTAGCGTTCCAATCACATAAACTGGTTAAGATGTATTCTCCGGAATTATGTGATATCCAATTACGTAGTTTGAAGACTTTAGTACTAGATATATTTAATGAGAATGAATTGAAAGAACAGAGTCCTGATATAATAAATCTGGCAAATTATTATTATGATAAGAGAATTAAAGAAATTGAAGAGATTGAATTACCTGAGATATTTTCTGAGATAAAAAATGAATTAAAATAAATAAATTAAATGCTACGTATATAAATATATGTTATTGATTATATGCGTCGATGAGTCTGTTTGTTTGTTTGTTTGTTTGTTTTATTTATGATGCATGTGAATATGAACTGTGATAAATTAATATCATTAATATGATGGATAAGTGAGAAGGCATAAAATATTTTTGCTTTTAACTTAATCCGCTACTTTTAGTAGTATCAGCAGTACCTTTTTCAATGCATCATCAATTGCATTTTGTTTTGTACTATTAGTGGTAGCCACGATATCGTTTTCATTTGAAATACAATTTGACATTCCACCAATATGTGCCTCTGAATCATCTTGGAGGTCAATTTTCACTTGTGCCTCAACAAATACATTAACTGCATCTATTTTTCTCTTAATTGGGAATTGATTTACTTGGAAATCTACTATTGAATATTTCCATCCATTTACACCAAAAGAATCATTAGTGAATTCAATCAATACAGACAATGGTATTAATTTATAAAGATTATGTTTACCGTATTTATACCCGTGATATATTGATTTAGTATAGTCATCGACCTTCGATTTGAATAACTGTATTCTTTCTAATGCCCAATCACTTTCAATATGTACAATATTGTATATATCATCCTGATTTATATCAGAAAAGTTTGTTGCAATACTGACGATACTAGTAGTACTCTGACTATTACTGTTATAACTACTAATATCATCTGAATCTTCAGATTTACCAAACGATTGTAAAGAATATCTATGCATAAAAGCGGTCATCTGGTTAGAAATTCAAATGTCCACTATTGAATACTCCCTATTCCACAAAAAATTAGTCGACTCTCAAATATATATATATATATATCGATCAATTGGGATATATATGTATACTGTATACTATAAATACTAATCTGTATATATATAAAACCAATGATCTTATAATAAAGGACTGGCTGGCGGACCAGAGGTCAACCAGGAGCATCCCAGATCTTGAATGCCTAATAATAATAAAAATAATAATAATAATAATATATAGTTCCCAAAACATCCTTCCAGATACATTTTAAGACATTTCATTGTTCTCTTCATCACCAGCACTCTCTGTTAGGCACCACAGCAATTACACGTGCAATGCGCAAACACTGTAATACTGTCTACTGAAATATATATATATATATATATATATATATATATATATATATATTCATCTTCAATAGAATATAGAATCTGGTATATATATATATGTATATATTCATAAGACCAAGGGACATTACATGTTGTTGTTACTGTATATCAATCTGCGAGATGCATAGCTTGTGTCATTCCTTATAACGTAGCTTAACAAAGCGATTATATAGATATTAGTATCTCTTATTCAAGTGACCCCAATATAATAATGAACCTGGTATGCGTATACAGTAGATACGTTATTCAGCTGAACTAGTATATCTCTTATTATGATGTTCAGGTACTGTAACATGATGTATTGTTGCCTATATATACTTCTTTGTATTATTTTAAGTATGCAACATAGACTATATATCCCCTTAGCAAGTGTTTCGCAACTGAAATTTTCTATCTTGGAACTGGAACTGGAGCTGAAAAATTATTTACCAAAGGTAGAATAAACATATAGATATAGGTATATAGGCATATGTATGTGTATTAGTAGTACATAGCATTCATACAAACTCTGCAATACCTGAGTGTATTTGCAATCAGCAGAAGTAACTAAAACTATGCAAAGACGTATATCCACAATATACAATGGCGTGCGATCTTTCCATTGTAATTCCATTCGATGGGATAAATCTAAACCAATTTTAGTGAGAATAGGTGAGAAATGGTCTGCTAAAACACTTAAAAGTGATATACAATTGAAGAATGATGATACGAATAAGAATATTTACATATTGTCTATGTTTCCTTACCCATCCGGTATGTTACATTTGGGGCATTTGAGAGTATATGTCATTAGTGATGTGTTAAACAGATTTTATAAACAAAATGGTTATAATGTATTACATCCAATGGGTTGGGATGCATTTGGTTTGCCTGCTGAAAATGCTGCCATTGAAAGAGGTATCAGTCCTTCAGATTGGACTCAACAAAATATTGCGAAAATGAAAGAACAGATGAATACAATGTTAGCAAATTTTGATTGGGAAAAAGAAGTTAATACAAGTGATCCAAGTTATTATAAATTTACCCAATGGATTTTCTTACAATTATACAAAAATGGTTTGGCTTATAGGAAAGAAGCAGAGATCAATTGGGATCCAGTTGATAATACTGTCTTAGCAAATGAACAAGTAGATGCAGAAGGTAAATCGTGGAGATCAGGAGCTATTGTGGAAAAAAGATTACTAAAACAATGGTTTTTAGGTATTACTAAATTTGCAAAAGATTTAAATCATGATTTAGTAAAATTACATGAATGGCCAGAAAAAGTTAGAAGAATGCAAAAGAATTGGATCAGTGAATCTGCTGGTACTGAAATACTTTTTAAATTAAATGATGAAAAACTAGGTATTGAAAATATTAAAATTTTTACCACAAAGGCTGAATCCATATTTTCCGCTCAATATTTAGCATTATCTTTAAATCATGAATTAACCAAATTATGTTCAGAAACTGATTCAGAATTACAGACTTTTATTAAAAGAGCTGAGAATTTGTTACCTGATTCAAAAGAAGGATATTTATTACCTAATATAACCGTCACTTCTCCAATCACAAATAAAGAATTACCTGTTTATGTAGCACCATATGTCCTAGGAAATTATGGTAGTGGTGCCGTAATGGGTGTTCCTGCACATGATCAACGTGATTTTGATTTTTGGCAAGAAACCGGTACTGGCTTAGTGTCACCAAAATGTTATGATCATTTACCTGATAACGTTGTTGTAAATGAATCTGAGGATAGATCTAATATATATATGATGACTGAAAATGCAGGTAACTATGCATACTCTATATCAACTAATTGTCGTCGTGAGCTTACTTCCAGGTTAGCAAATGATAAAACTGGTAAACATGTTCTCAATTATAAATTAAGAGATTGGTTGATAAGTAGACAACGTTATTGGGGTGCCCCTATTCCGATTGTCCATTGTGATGACTGTGGGACAGTTCCTGTACCTGAAAAGGACTTACCAGTCTTATTACCAAAAGTAGAAGCATTAAAGAAAAAGGGGAATCCATTATCTGGTATTCCAGAATTTGTTGATGTCGATTGCCCAAGCTGTGGTAAACCAGCAAAGAGGGAGACAGATACAATGGATACATTTATGGATAGTTCATGGTATTTTTTTAGATACCTTGATCCACATAACAAAGATCTACCATTTGATCCAAAAATAGCAAATAAAAAGATGCCGGTAGATCTATATATTGGGGGTGTAGAACATGCAATTCTACATTTACTATATTCAAGATTCATTACTAAATTTTTAAGTTCTATTGGTATGTGGAAAAGTGAAGATGGCTTAACTGAACCTTTTAAAAAATTAGTGACACAGGGTATGGTACAAGGGAAAACTTTCATTGATCCAAAGACTGGTCGTTTCTTGAAACCTGAAGAGGTACAAGAGACAAAAGATGTTGATAGTCCAACAATCATCAAGGAAACCGGTGAAGTAGCAGATGTCCGCTATGAAAAAATGTCAAAATCAAAATATAATGGAATAGATCCTACAACTTTTATTTCACATCATGGCCCAGACGCAACGAGGGCACATATCTTATTTCAAGCACCAATTGAAAATATTTTAAATTGGGATAGTAAGAAAATTGTTGGTGTTGAAAGATGGTTAGTTAAAACCATTGTTTTGACAGAAAATGTTTCAGCCAGTGGTAAATATAGATCGGACTATGAAGCTCCCTCTGAGTTAACTCAAATAGAGGCTAAATTTCACAATGATTGTCAAGATTTATTAAGGTCCATCACTACATCATTTGAAAAAACATTATCGCTAAATACTATTATATCAGATTATATGAAGTTAACGAATCTACTGGATCTTATTTTTAAAAGGGGTACAGTTCGTAAGCAACTTATAATGCAAAACCTCCAAAAATTGATTAGTGTGTTATATCCCGTGGCACCATCGATTACAGAAGAATGCACAAGTATAATAAATAAAACGCAAGGTTGGGAATGGTCATCATATGTATGGCCAAAGGAGACAAAAAAGATTATTTCAAATGAACAAGAGTTCTTAGTTTTTGTTGACGGTAGAATGAAATTTAAGTATCTTGGTTCAAAGGAACTATTCAAAGAAGGACAAGAAAAAGTATATCAGCTTCTATTGAATACCGCAGATGGTAGAAAATACCTTTTGAATAAAGAACTTAAAAAAACAGTCCTAAAATTCAATATTATAAGTTTTATCTTCCACAAAAAGAACAAACTTGATAAGCTTGAAAAATAACATAATAAAAAACACATGTAAATAAATTATGTATCAATTAAGATAGATATATGTAAATAATAATATACACAATCAATGAATGTTTCTATATTGAAAATGTGGAACCTTTTTCTAGCTAGTCCCTTTAAATTTAAATTTATAATGTTAAGACGCCTGTGATATCATAAGACGATCTGGTTCTAATGTATGGATCTAGTTTTGCAAAGTTTTGTGATAATTGAGATCCTAACTCAATCTTTTCGGATAGTAGTTTACGGGATAATTCTTCGTCGTCATGCTCTACTTCAATCCATTCAATAGTCTTTTTTAGGAAATCTTCTTTTAATTGTTTTCTCTCTAGTATTATTTCTTCTTTACCCTCCAGATCATTTAGATAATCATCAAATGAACCGTCTATTGGGTCGAAATTTTCTAAATCAGTTTCATTTTCACCCCCTAGATAACTTGGAATATTTTCTATATCTATATATTTGTTTAGATCTTTTGTTTTATATGTAAATACAACTTTTGATGCAACAACAGGATCTAACCAACCTTTAATAATATTCCAAATAGGTGAAAAAATCCAAGGAGCCTTATGTATGAATAAATGACCTAAAGATTCAGGGTAATGAGCTTCAAAGCAAGAAATTAAGAATTTCACAGGTAAATAATCCATATTTGCCATAGTGAAATCACTTAAATCGAAAAGAATACTTGCAGCATCGATTGGGTCTTTTAAGAACAATCTTGTCTGCTCGATAACTAGCAAACAGTATTTTTCTAGATCTGATTCAGTTTGTTCATCAGCATGATGTAATTTTGGTCTAACTAAAACAATAGGTCTGCCTAACTTATCTACACTGTATATCACAGCTTTTTTCAATTCCAAACATTTAATATAGCCTTCTTCATTTTGTAAATAAGCTTCTCTTTCACCTTTTAAAATGATTGAATCAACGTCATGTTTATGTTTTCTCCATTTTAATGTATGTGATATCATTTTCATAGATTTATCAGTATTCCATTTTCTAGCTCTTATGAATCTTAACAATAAATTATCTGGATTATCAGTTCTTAACATTGACCAATATGCCTCGTGGGATAATATCGGATCTAATTCCGTTAACGTCTGATGTATCATACCTTTAATATATATATTATCCACGGTACTAGAACTGATACTAGTACTACTGACACTACTACTGCTACTTGATGAAGTTAACTTGCCAAACATGGACTTCTTCTTTTTAACAGGTTCTACGACAAGTGGCTCTTCAACGAAAAAAGCATTAGAACCATCCACTTCAATATCCCAAAAATGCAGCAGATACGTCCATATCTGCTTCAGTATAATCTCCTGTGACCTATCTAAAGTGGAGACACGGCCCACTGTAGCCAAACCATCTTGGGTCATTGTATAATAAATTAGCGCTATGGAAAATATATATTTATATCCACAGATATAAATTACCAGCTATAAGATAATTTTATTAATCCAAAAAATTCACCTGAAACTTAACAATTTCACAATTAAAGAACAATGATGTATCCATATATGATTCTACAAATTCAATAAAATTATCAATTGCAAATATATATATATATATAATAAAGGTTCCTGTACCTTTAAATTGAAGAAGTTAAATATTGAAAACTCAAAATCTATGAAACCTATACCGTTTAGCTTAATTTTTAAATCAACGCCAATATTGAAAAAATGGCAAAAAAACCAAAAAAAAGTACGCCGCTTTGGTGATGAATGCGTTACTGCTGCGGTAAATTACAGGATATAGTCAATAAGTGAAATAATAATACTTATACCATTAATGTACATATACATATTCTTTTCCTATAGCATAAGCATTCATATATGTTATGATGTCTAGAGGTTATGTGGTGGTGGGAGAGTATTGTATGTAGTAAATGTTGAGTGTCAGCGGGGTTACTCTTCGTTTTCGTATGCTGTAAAAGAGACAAAATTTGAAAACCGATAATAGTTGATCAAACCAGGAGGAGTAACCATGGTATAACGTGTTAATTATTGTGTTATATTGTTTATTTTGTTCTTTTATTTGAAATATTACAGAAGTAAATAGATATTAAAAATATTTTTTTATATTATTATATAATTGATCATTAATTATTGCTTTTTCTTTTCTCTCTATTTTATACTATTCATTTTTCAATTCTTATGAAAATATATGATTTAAAATGGAGAAAAAAAATGAAAACATATAAAATAGTAAACATGATAAATACTTACTTCAGAGAGTACATTAAAAGTATGTAAAAATCAAATTTAAATGTATTTTTGAAAAATGGTATTTGAAAATTATTCTTGTTACAAGGGTTTACTTACATGATAATAGCTTCTTGTGGAACATTATCAGAGATAGTCTTATGTGGTAAAACTTTACCACCGTTAACGTAAACTTCATCTTTAACTTCGACATCATCACCCATAACGGTGACACCTTCGATACGACACCATCTACCAACAGTAGAGTTCCAACCAACAATAGTTGATTTAACTAAAGCATGTTCTTTAATGGTAGAGTTACATAATACGACAGATCTTGTAATTCTAACACCGTCACCAATAGTGACATTTGGACCAATGACTACATCTGGACCAACTTTAGCATTTGGAGAAATCTTGGCAGTTGGATCAACCATGACGTTACCAACGATATTATCACCTTTAGCTAATTTTTCTGGGTTTTTCTTTGAAACAGAGTTTAAATATAAGACAGTACCAGCTAAGAAATCTTTTGGTTGACCTACATCCATCCAAAAACCTTCTAAATCAAAAGAGTATAAAGATTTTTGTTCGACTAAGATTGGGAAAGTTTCCTTTTCAATAGAAGTTGGTTTCATTTCAATTAAATCGATAACTTCTGGGTTTAAAATATATAAACCAGCGTTAATTCTGTTACCGACGAATTCGACAGGTTTTTCAACGAATCTATCGATTAAGTTTGGAGTAGCAATATCATGAACAATGACACCGTATTTTGATGGTTCATCGACTTTAGTAGCAACGATAGTACCTTTACCACCATGAGCTTGATGGAATTCAGCTAATTCTTTAAATGGGTATTCACAAATAACATCAGAGTTTAAAACGAAGAATGGAGAGTTATCCTTCTTTAGAACTTCTTCAGCTAATTTTAATGGACCAGCAGTACCTAATGGTTCAGTTTCGACAGAGAAAGTGATGTTAACACCATATTCTTTTTCGTATTTTTGTAAAGTTTCAACCATAACTTCTGGTCTGTAGTTAACAGCCAAAACGATATCAGTAACACCAGCATTAGCCAAAGCTTCGATTTGATGTAAAATCATTGGTCTGTTACCGAATTCAACTAATGGTTTTGGAGCAGTTAAAGTTAATGGTCTTAATCTGGTACCATAACCACCTACTAAAATTAAACCTTTCATGTTTGGGGGGGTATGTATATATAATAAATTAAAAAATGTATAAGGGTCTGTTGATACAATAAATCAAAGTCAGAGAGCTAAGCTTTAAAACCAAAACAAAAAATAAAATATGAAAAATAAGAAGAAGAACAAGAATAATAGAATAAGAGAGAGAAATAAAACAATATTAGAGAGTCAATGTCTCTATATATATATGAGTGTAAGTGAAAATGTGGATGTAAAGATAATAAAGATACGTGCATATAAATATAAATATAAATGATAAGTTATCAAAGTAGTTAAAACTAATAATGCAAAGCAGAATACGAAATTTGCAATAAGAAAAAAAAAAAGTTTCGAACAAAAATAGCAATAGCAATTGAGAGAGAGTAAAAAGAAAACAGACGGTGCATTTTGTAATTTTTGTATTTTTTGTATTAAATTAGTATAAAAAAAAGCATAAAAAGGAAATTACGTGTACTGTTTTTTGCTTTTTGGTGGTTGTCAGAGAAGAGCAGTGGAGAGAAGAGAAAAGAAAGAACACGACTATGTTAGTTTAGAGAGAGAGGCAACTGGCCAGACAAGAGACAGGGAACCGAGAGGTAACGATGAGGAAAAGATGAATTAGTTAGTTAGTTAGTTAGTTATTTGGTATCTAGAGTAGAGAGAGAGACTATGGTAGAGATTGGTTTGTCTGTTGAACATTTTCGAACGTAAAACACAGAGAGAAAATCAGTGGAGGAGGAGAGTGGGTGTTACGAATTAATTGACACCACGAGCAAAATAAAATAAAACGAGTTGAACGCCAAAAGATGATATATTCATTATATTGCGTTTGCAAGAAGAAAGAGAGAGAGAGAGAGAGAGAGAGAGTGAAGGTTAGGTTGGGTAACGTAAGCTAAGGTAAGCTAAAGTAATGTTTGCGATAAAAGAAGCCCAGCAAAAGTGAACTGGGACTGGAACTGGAACTGAAGATCGTAAGTTAGACGATTCTTCTTCTTCCATATCAGCAACTCATAAATATAAAAAAAATGAAGTGTAAGATGATTATAGTAAGTATGGTATGGTGCAAGGGAGAACCAGTAGCACACACTACTAGCATAAAAATGTAAACGTAAGAGAAGAAAAAGAAGAAGAAGACACTCTGTTTTCATTGTAAAAATATATTTTTTCTTCTTCTTCTTCTTCTTCTTCTTCTTCTTCTTCTTCTTCTTCTCTTTTTTCATAATAGTATTTTTTTTTTACGCTTGTACGTTGCAACCATAAAACTTTTCCGGTACAAAGTGGGAAATGAGCGTATGCTGTGCTTTGCTTTACTTTACTTTACTTTGCTGGTTAGTTTTACTTTTTACTTTTTCCTTATTTTGCCGCCCAAAAAATTTATTTTAATTTTTTTTTTTTTGTGATCAACGTTTTTATTTAGAAGGCAACAAACAGTAAGTAATTATGATAGTTCCTTTGAGATAGAGCGATAGATAGATGTAAAAAATGACACGAAACACGAAATAAGAAACACGAAAAAATTATTGATATTCGATTCTCACTACCATACCCATACGGGTTGATTGATTGATTGATTGATTGATTAAGTAGTTCACTCTCTTAATAGAGACAAGAGAGTTATACTCTAGTTAAAAATTCTTTTAAGATTTGATTTTCATTGTAGCAAAGTAAAAGTGTACTGTATGAAAGGAAACAAGACATTTTTCGTTCTCTTGCTCCTTTCGCTTCCCTTGCTTTGATTTAATTTAATTTAATTTAAGTTAATTCAATTCTAATTAATTTTCTTTTCTAGAGCATGTGACCGTCGGTCACATGCTTCTTATTTAATTATTTTACACTTTTTTTTCTTGAAGTTTTTTCCACCCCAACAAAAAGTCCATTTAAAATCCGCTTGAGACAGGAGGGAAATTGAAGAAAAAGGCGATGAGGGGTTGCTTTTGTTGTTTTTGTACGTAAAAAATGTGCGGCGACGAACGGCAGCAGCGGTAAAGTGAAGCAAAGTGAAGCAAAGAAAAAAGAACCCTTTATTATACTCCCCCCCCACCAGCCAATCAGACTCGTTACAATTAGTACTATACTTATACCCACTCATATAATGCACACATGAACTATTTCAGTGTGAGATTTTCAGTTTAAATCTCCCTTACTATTAGCACTATTCATTTCCTGTACGATAAAGATAAAGATAAAGATACATTTGCACTACCAATTGATGATACATCGGAGTTCCCGTATCTATGTCTTTCTTTCTTGTAAACGAACTAACTACCGACACATGTAAAAATGGAACATCGTAACTGTCTACTACTACTACAGCTGCTGCTACTCCACTATCTTAGTAAATTGTGTGTGCCATATAGTGTTGTAGCGGCAAAAGTTACATTTCCTTAGTAATAGTCTATCTCGTTTAAATATCTTCCTCCCCCCTTCTTCTTTTGACACATTTTTCACTTTTTGCAAATTTCTTTCCTTTCCTTTCTGAAAATTTATTTTCCACCCCATTTTCATTCCATCTGGATTGTCAAATTTTTGATATTTATACAACTTGAACTAGTGGCAAATATAATATAATATAATATAATATAATATAATATAATATATATGGGATATTATTATTTACTATTAATTCATTTACTACTTATTTTATTTGTTTTTTTCAATATTTATTCTTAATTTCTCAATATAAACCATCGACATTAATTTTTTTAAAATAATGTCACAAATTTTTGGTAATTCAACTTTGTCTTCACTATTAAAAAATGATTCATTCACTATTACATTAAATAATGTTAAAGAATCATACCCACAATTAAATTTTTTGGAAACTTATTGGTCCGCATGGTATACTTATATGGATAATGATATATTAGCAACTGGTTTAATGTTTTTCATATTACATGAATTTATGTATTTTTTCAGATGTTTGCCTTGGTTCATTATAGATAATATTAAATGGTTTAGAAGATATAAGATTCAACAAACAAAAATTCCTTCATTAAAAGAACAATGGTACTGTTTCAAATCTGTTCTATTATCACATTTCTTAGTCGAAGCTATCCCAATCTGGACTTTCCATCCAATGTGTGAAAAATTAGGTATTTCAATTCAAGTACCATTCCCAACAATTAAAAAAATGGCTTTAGAAATTTCTTTATTTTTTGTATTGGAAGATGTCTGGCATTACTGGGCACATCGTTTATTCCATTACGGTGTCTTCTACAAATACATTCACAAACAACATCATAGATATGCTGCTCCATTTGGTTTGGCTGCAGAATATGCTCATCCAATAGAAACAATGACTTTAGGTTTCGGTACTGTAGGTATGCCAATCTTATACGTAATGTATACACATAATTTACATCTTTTCACATTATGTCTTTGGATTACATTAAGATTGTTTCAAGCTGTTGATGCTCATTCGGGTTATCACTTCCCTTGGTCATTAAGTCATTTCTTACCATTTTGGGCAGGTGCAGAACATCATGATTTACACCATCATTTCTTTATTGGTAATTACGCTTCTTCTTTCAGATGGTGGGATTATTGTTTAGATACTGAAGCTGGTCCAGAAGCAAAACTAGCAAGAGAAGAAAAAATGAAATTGAAAGCAGTAAAAAATATTAAAAAAAATATTTAAATAAACTTCACTTCATTTCATTTCATTAACTACCTTTTTTTCCTTTTTACATTATATATTTATTACAAGTTGTCTTACATTCCTTTTATTCCTATAGATTAATACTACTACTACACTGATGTACCTTACACTCCCTTTTTTTTTTTGGATTTTTATTTTTGTGCAAAACATTTGCCTTAATATATATTTATATGTATATAGAAATATATAGATATAACATTTAAAATACTCAAATATATTAAACTTTGTGTCATGTGTATTAATAGTATTGATACTCTTCCAGACAAAATATGTAGTGCCACTGGGGAAAAGATCTACGTCGAGTTGTGGATGACACGTAGATCTATTCCGTCAGTATCTTAGGTGAAGCATCATGCTAAGAGATATCGGATCAGTAGTGCAGGATACCTTACATTCAACAAATCTGGCAATTATATAGAAGAAAGAAACGGCAACATTATTTCCTCAAATGTAACCTTCTGAAAGCTGTATCATTTCAGCAAACTTTTTATACGCTACAAATTAATTAAGACGACAATATAAATGATGATGTTATCTATTATTCCAGTTTATACATTATTGTTATTATAATGTTTATCTACTGCTTACATACATATCTCAACCCCTATCGTATAGTTTATAAAAATGTCACATTCTAACCTTTTTTTATTCTATATAAGGATAGCTCCAATCATTTAATATTAGCACTCACAAATAATACAAAATATATATATTTGTGAATCGAAACCAAATTACTAAATATTATCAATTGAATGTAATAATTGCTGATTCGGTTATATTGGATACTACAATAACGAAGGCTGGAAGAGCACTCTATAAAGTAGTGACACATCTTCTTTTAGTAAGTAATCTACGATTATTACATCCGTAACAATAAAAAAGTTAAACTGGCAATTGCTTTTATCAATTATATCATCGACGATGTTAGATTGTATGTTTCGAATGAATATTATTCAAAACAAACGCCAAAACATATTTTAAAGTGCAGCAAAATTGTACTCTAAACAATCCGTTTTTCACTTATGATGTAACAGGACTTGGATCAGATTTAAACAAAAGGACAGGTACTGAAATAGAGATCTAGTGTCCTAGGATTGGACATCTATTTAATAATACAAAATATAAGACACAAAAATGGAATCCTCTTAGCCAACCATTGATTAACAAGAGACGATATGACAACTGAACATCAAATAATGTTGTTAAGCTATAGAACTATATAAATAGGTTGCAGGAGAAACGAACAGTAGTATTCTAATATCTGATTCTTTCTTTTTCGATAGGACAATGAACAGATGAAGAGAACTAATTATCAATTTCCTTGGAATTGTCAATAATAGAGTCGTTGATTTTGGAATTCATCATTTATATTTAATAAAAGTTGTATATTGTGTTTTGTATATAGG
>JAJLTL010000139.1:0-30530 GCA_030568135.1 Vanderwaltozyma yarrowii
AGAAAGTTCCGTAGAAGGCTTAATGAACCTTTAGGAACAGAGCTGAAATATGAATTTAGAAAAGTATATAAACAGAGATGATATTATATTCAAAGATATTTGAAATATTATTATCTCTTAGTATAATTAATAAGTTAATTATTAGAATTAACGAATAAAACAAATAAGCGAATATATATACAAAAGTAGAAGCTCAGACTACTTCGTATGATAAGATTCAAATAAATATAAAAAGAATAACTTAATTTAACAGTTTAGTAAATAGTTTAGTTAATATAGCTAGAACTATCAATTCATATTTTAGCAAGTAATCTGTATAAAATAGCGCTTCCACAGATCAGAATTGTTAATTATCGATTAAGGACCCCCCTTTATATTACAATTTTGATGTACCTTAAAGTCATGTTAAGTTAATAATTAGTAATAAAAATATGTTCATCCGATAAGACCAGCTTTATAACTTTAGTATTAACATTAACACGTCAGTAATTTATGAAATTTATATATAAAGAGCCAACAATTCACAATTGTAGACTCATCAAGTATTCTTAGTTTAGATTATTCTTTATTCACAAGGAATAAGAAAACAACAAATAATCATTAGTTAATACAGAATATAATAATTGTGCTTCCACTCTGAATTGCACATATAGAGTATATTACCAAGAAAGTTAATATATTTATACGTCCCCGATTACAAAACATTTTATGTAAGATACTAGACTCGATTCCGCCTAGGTTTCCTTGGAAGTGTCGATAATAGAGTCAGTGATCTTTGAATTCATCATGTTTTAATTAAAAGACTATTATATTTTGAATTTAGTTAATAATAAGATATTTCTCCCCTTGATTTTCTAAGGTGTGAAACTCTTCAGCTTGAATACTTTTTTTCATTTTAATTTTGTTTTTGTTTCTACACAGAGCCTGCTCATGTACATTATCACTATGCCGTTCTTAACTAATACTTGTATTATTTTCCAAAGTATAGCACCTATACGCATTCCCTGTCTACTAGACGATATTGATTGTTTTCCCGCCTGCGTTAGAGTAAAATATATTCGGGGTGTATATATACAATACCTTTTCCTCACTTGATTCTCCATCAGTGGAGGAACTAACCAAAACCGATATATATATCGTCTATATAGCACTAAGACACATAAGGTATATATAACCCCTTTCTAATTATATAGGAAACTGTTAACCTTAAAGGGAAACTACACTTCCTGTATTGAGGTTAGTGTTTTTTTGACATTTTTCGTCATTTTTTTTCTTTTTTCAGCACACACTTACCTCATTATTTCTTCATAATTACATGTCACATTTTTGTTAATACCAAAACAAGTAATTGCGAAAGAATGAGGACAAGTTAATATTGATACATTTTGCCTTTGTATTACGAATAAATATATATATTTTCCTTTGATGACGTTTATAATTACCGGAGCAGTAACTAATTATTTGTTCCCGAAAGAGATATTGATTATTGATGTCATCATGAATAACTCTTATGTATATTAACCCTTGCCTATATTTAAAAAATAACCTGAGAAGTAAGAGTTTACTACAAGTATGTTGAGAACTGCAATTCCAGTATGTATACCATATAAGGTAAATGTTCCTGGTAATAGCCGAGTAAATATCTTGTTATTAAAACGTATATGAACATTTTCTCTAAACACAATAAGTTTTTAAATGCATGAATCTGGCCAATGGTAAGAGGATCACGTAAACACTGCAAATGTATGTAGAGGTTATAAGATTAAGTGAAGGAAAAAATGTAAAATAGCTATTACTATGATAATCCTTATTAGAAGCTGTGAGGAGAGAGAGAGGGGGGGGAGAATTGTTGTAGATTACTCCGTGGCCGGCTTTAAGCTTTTTGATCGTACAAGCGATAGTATACTACCGAGCTATTTTATCAAAGCCAAGAAAAATTAGCAGCTAGGTACTGGTTAACCAGTTATTTCCATTGCATGCAATAGTGACGGATCAATGATGAAACCGTGATGGAACTGCACAAAAAAAAAATAACCGATTGCAAAATGTTGAGGTTAATGGAATACAGTTCACACAAACACATAAACGCAATATGTTCGTGTAAAGTATCTAAATACCATATACTTACTCCAGCCTAGTTTCCCCCGTGCTCTTGAACTATATGTTTTCCGTTCGAAGCAAAATCAACATTTGTCCTAAAACGTTTTTGCAAACATGGCAACCACCACATTTTACCAAAATTAAGTTCTTTCGAGAAACAAAAGAAAAATATTAAAAATATTCACCTTCGCAATTTATTTCACACATTCATTTCTAACAGTAACACGCTTCTAATAGACAAAAAGGAGAGAATGGTGCTAAAATAAAATCTATTTGTCGATATTTTTTTCATAAAAGAAAACAATCGTTCAGAAAATTCTTTATATGCAATAAAAAAATAAGAGAGATTAGTAATTTTATCACACCAACCACCCAATCACCGCGCCGGTTTATCGAGTCCAGTCTTCCAACTCATGGATTTTCTTCGAAATTTCTTTTCAATAGATCTCTCCACATTTGCCGCCCAGCTGTCTCAGAGGTTTTACCACCACATGTTGGAGAAAAAAAAAATAAAGCGTAGATCTTGGGCCGCCCAGAAAAAGGAAAACATAAATAAAATTGGCAAAGCTAAACGCAAATTAGCTCCTAGCACACGAGTGTCGCTCGACAAAATTTGTATTTATATCTGTATTTGTGTCTACACAAGAAAAAGGAAAGAGGGAGAATCCACTACACTCGGTTTAGGCTCCCCCGAGGCCCCTGCCGAGATCTCTCTGTCCGACAGACCTTAACGAATCTCGCAGATCTGGCCGTTTTGTCCTTTTCCTGGGTTTTTCTACATTTGTCTATATTTTTTTTTAATGTGAATTTTTATAGTTTTTCGAAACAAATGAACGAAGAAGCTGATTAAGTGAATAAAAAATGTTTATATTATATTATATGATCTTATATCTATACAAATAAACCAACGCATACTGTGAATAAAGGCAAGCAACGAGGGATTTGGAATTTTTAGGTCTCTACTTGGTTTTATTAGTTGTTAATACTTCACTGTCACAGATATATACCAGTAAAGAGTCCTGTCTTTATGAATTCCCGAGTACTTTTCTTTTTCATAGGTGGGGTTATGCAGTTTTCGAAGAAACCTTTTAAATCTTCCAAGTGGATCGTTAGAAAGAGAAACTAAGAACTAAGACTCTGTTTTGCTCTTTTTTTTTTGTTATGTTTGGTTTGATTTTTGTCTGTTTTGTTTAGGACATGTCTGTACCCTTACGCATCGTTTTCCTCTATCAGCTAGCTAATTAATTAACAAACTGATCAAACATTATTTTCAAAGTGGATATGCAGACATTCGAAAAGGGTTAAAATTTTTGAAAACAAAAAATAACTACTGATCTGCTGATAAAACTTAGATGTAATTCAATGAATTGGATTAAGTGCATGTGTTTCTTAGTCAGATTACATAAGTGATCTCATTGATACACTCATATTTCGAATGCGGTTGGTTCTATTATGCTATATTATGTGTGTACATACTTATATATATATATATTTTTTCACTGTTTTTTTTTTTGTTTTTCTTCTTTAGGTATTACTTGCTAACGACAATATAGTCAAAATTTGTTTTTACTTTTGGGTTAGTTATCTGTACATTTTTTTTGATTATATAATTATTTCTCTTGACAAGAATAATAAAATTGGAATTTATAATACACCATTTTTACTTTTAGGAATATTCATTATATATACTTACATATATATATCTATGAATTTTACTAATTGCCTAGTCATTTATATGAAGGGGGAATTATATCGCAAGTAAACTAGGATATATCTATGCTGAAATCAAAATTTAACATTACTGTGTGTTTAGAGTTTTAGTCAGTTAATATATATATACCTTGTGATTTTATATTTCGTAATACAAAGAAGTAGAAGAAGAGTTGTTAAGTAGTTGATGATTGGATTGCTTGCGAATTGTTTATCTTTAAAATTTTACCAATTCATAATCAATACCCAAACTGCAAGATACAATGACATTTAAAAAGGTTAATCATGTATCAAATTACGCTGTTATATATGATAACGACAAATCATTAGTGAATAATGACACTAATATGAAAACAATTAACTTAGATCTAGTGGAGACTGCAAGATCTCAAGTATGTGATAGATGTAGAAAAGTGAAAAAAAAATGCTACGGTACAGGGATTCGTTGTAGTAATTGTACATTAATGAATTTAGATTGTACCACTTTTGAAACTTTAAAGAAAAGGAGGAAACCCAAGCCAACAAAATTAACACCAATAGAAATTGAAAATATCCAATTGAAAATTGAATTAGATTCTTTACAAACAATTATTAAAACTAATACAAACGGTGTTGCCATTGCAAAAGAATTTAATAGTGAAAAATTATCTAATTTTTTATTTTTATCAAAATTAGACTCACAATCATTATTAAGTAGTTCTCTATTACCGTCAAGTGATGAAAATATTCTAACAGCTGAAGAAATTACTTTTGATTTAGCATTACAAAATAATTTACTATCTATTTTATCATCTTTAAAGAATGTTATTGGAGATGATCTTTCATCATTCTGCAAAGAATTTAATTCTTTATTCCCAATAATTATAGATAAGACTAGTTTAAATATTGAATTTGAAAGTATTCTTCAAGAATTAAGTGTGTCTCCAAAAAATATTCTTCATAACAATTACAAAATTACAGTAACTATCAAAATAATTACAATTGCTTTATTGTATTCACATGATTCTAATTTAAAGAAAAGTATTATATCTGTAACGAAACATTTAATAGCAAATATGACTACATTTGTGTCAGATGATGCATTAAGTTGCTTCTTGATTTTATTTTTAGCCAGTTATGTGAGAAATGATGAAGAAGCAAAATTTTGTACATTTCAGACAGTAAAGTTAATTTTTTTACAATTACAAAATATTGATATTGATAGAAAATTATTAATTTATTTTATTACATACTGTTTTGATATTTTCTATAAAGAAGATCTTCATGCAAACCAGTCAAAAAATTTAATATATTCCCAGAACCTAGTTGTGGATGTCAATGAATTCATATCCAATGGAAATCATCCCACGTTGACAAATAATATGAATTCCATAATTCAACTTACGACAATTAGATATAATGTCATTGTCAATAAAATTAGTATCGAAGAGGCAATAGTGGAATTAAGCAAAATGATATCCATAAATGAATCATTATTTACCATGTCTCATTTACCTTTCAATACAATGTTTGTTGCTTTATATTCTTTCGAGACGTTAATTCTTTTCCAAAGGTCCATTATCGTGAAAACTACAGAGCATATTTGGTCACAATTAGAAAATTGTAAATTACTATCTACATATATTCATAAACAAGCAGATATTTGGGTACGGGGATTATCTGATTACAAAGTTATACCAATTATTTCATTAGAAAGAATGTATCATTGTGGTATTTTCATTAATAGTTATATATCTAATATTTCTACAAAACAATCTTCTGGTTCAAGTCCTGAGAGTAGTAGCTATTACTATGATCTCAATAAATATTTGATAGAAACATTTAGTTTGATATTAGTTATATTTGAACACAATGCAAAGCAAGATAAGAATTCACAACATTATTTAAAGATATTGAAATCACTTAATGAATTACAAACTACTCAGTTAAAACAAGAGAAGGTGCAATCATATGATGTTTTGGAAAAATCAATATTACAATCTAACTCAAGAATAAAATTGCATGAAAGTTCTTTACCAAATAATTATCAATTACCACCATTGATAGACAGAAGAGCATTCTCTCAAATAGCTACTCCAACATCTACAACAAATATGTATGATAATACTTCCCCATATAATTCAATGTCGCAACCTTCGTATCCAGCACGATACACGACAATAATTTATCCAAATGATTCAAGAGATTATGCAATACAGAGTAACATGCCTGGTATAGTACCATCATATTTACAACAGCAGCAACAAACTTATTCACAACAAGCTTGTTTCCCATCTAACTATTCTATGGTTCCTAATACTAACAATCAACAGAAACCTATCAGCATTGATAAATCAAATATACCGTATACTATAAAGAAACCCGGTACATAATAACGTAAATATTAGTAAATATTATATATATATATAAACCAAGCATTTTAATTAAAAGTGACTATATTATTTTAAAAATAATAAATACGTATAATATGTACAGGGGATGGGGTATTGATGGTAATTGACTAATTATTTCCTAGTTCTTTCTATCCTTTTATAAATGAGATCGTTTAAATAATGACCTTGTTCCTTTCCTGCATTACGTTCGAATGCATAGTAACTGACTGTACCTATAACGCAAGCAAACATAGGATCAAGGAATCTAGATATATTTGTGAGGGATGGGATGTGATCTCCCCTTAACAGTTAGTAAAAATAATGATTTATATAATGTAAAAGTGTGAGTAGTTTAGTGAAAATACATACCTTCCCAGTAAATACGGAGCTTGTTGAACCATTCTAAAATATGGTGTTGTGTGTGTTTGTTTCCTTTATGTCTGATGGTAACCTCTTTTATAACTATAAATAAATGTATATTAACAGTTAAATATTGAAACTTTTCTAAAAAATGTTTAACTACACGAAAACTTTCAAAATATCTATGCATGTAAATGAATGATAAAACAATTAAGAAACCGCATTGGTATCAGTTACAAGTAAATTAGTGATATCAGAGCGAGCGTGTGCCTTCTAGTAGTGATGAGTGAACGTAGCATTGATTTATCTGTTGTTTCGAACAGTACGAAACAGTATACAGCACATTATGTGCCGTGCAAGATACGTTATAATGGTGCATCAGAAGAATTCACTAATAATTTCAAATACGATGAAGCAGAGATGCTAGAAAAGAATAAAGGTATTAGTAGTGAAGATGGAGTAAAGTACAAGTACGTGAATTACTTAAGAGGCAGAAAGATCATTGGCACTGATATCAAAGGAATGTTTGGCGATGAGACAAACAAAGTGTTTCTAATGACTGGAAAGATCGCAGCGGATTCCCCAAAGAAAAAGATGGGTATAGATATAATAAGCAATGACCATAGCAGCCAGCACCATCACGATGAACCAGCAAATGAAGAATTGAAACCCATTGCAGAAATAACAAATCTGATCAACTACGAACGTGACGGTAACGAATCTCGTCTAGAAGAAGAGACCGCAAGGTTCCAAGAGTTCCTACAATTGAATGATATAATACACACCTAGATACAGCATATATATATATATATATATATCCTTATAATACACATATAAATACCAACTAAACCGTATTCTATTCCTATATATACTCCATATATGAGCATACCCATCACTCATCACGATCGCTTAATAGTGAGGATTCGCTTTCAGAGCGATTGGGATTATCCAAATTAATTATTATTAGCAAAGAAGAAGAATGAATGAATGCATTAGATGAATGAATGATGGGATTATAATGAGGATTTGAGTAAGAGGGGGTTATATTTGGAGTTACAATTAGCTATTGAATAGAATAGTGTGCCCATTGTGTGTTGCGTGTTTGATTTATTTCAGAATTGTGAACGTGTGGAGTAGGAAACGCATAAGTTACTGATCCCAATCTACCTCATCGATAAATATATTTGTTCATATTTATATATAAATAATTATATTTTATTACAGTGAAGTTTATTTACATATAGAACACGACATTAGATACCAGTGTGTATACAGTGAGAATATTGATACAGCATAGGAACAATGAGTAAGATTCAAGATAAAGTGCTTGATCAGCATAGTAAAGAAGAGAAGAGAACTGTTTCTGCTAGTCGCTCAAGACCACCTAAAGTCAGTGCTATTAAAAATAATAAAAATACTTCGAAATTAAGTGTTATTAGAGCTATCACTGAAACTATATTGATTGCTGATAATAAGAACAATCAAAATGGTAATAATGAAAATAAAGAAGAAGACAGTGCTGATAATAATAAGAGTAGTTTTTGGTCGAAACAATTACAATTTATTTTTTATAAATTGTTGCTATTAGGATTATATGCAATTTTTGCATTGTTTAGATACTTCCAATACGAATATAATAAAATGAGATTAAGAATACTTGGCATCATATATTATCCAACTAGTACACCACAATTGATTAGACAAGATGTATTGAAATTATCTAAAATACCCAAAAGATTAGCAGCTATTTTAGAAATGAAAGCTGTTGGTGAAGTTGGTGGTGGGGTGAAAGGAATTTTAAACGATGCAAGTGAATTGGTTTGTTGGACAGTTTCTGCTGGAGTTAAACATTTGATGTTATACGATTATGATGGAGTACTAAAAGATAATGTCGATGGTTTAAGAAAAGAAATTGCTGAAAAATTAACATTATACTATGGACCATCCAGTTTACCAAAATTCGCTATTAGAGTACCACATTTGAATAAAGTGTATTACAACGAAAGTGATGATGAACAGGCAAACAATGATTCTAAAAAAATCGTTATTGAAATTTCTTTGTTATCTAATAGAGACGGTAGAGAAACTATTGTTGATTTAACCAAGACTATGAGTGAGTTATGTGCTAGTAACGATTTACAATTATCCGATATCTCTATGAAGTTGATCGACACCGAACTGACTCAGCTAGTTGGCCACGAACCTGATCTTTTACTATATTTCGGTCCTTCCTTAGACTTACAAGGTTTCCCACCATGGCATATACGATTGACAGAATTTTATTGGGAAGAAGACAACGACCAAGTATCTTACCTGGTCTTCATCAGAGGTCTACAAAAGTACTCCAACTGTAAAGTCAACGTGGGCAAATAAGTTCTGCCACGCCCATTTTACATCTCCTATTGTCAAATCATACCCATGGATGTTTTTCACTATTTTGCACCAAGATACCAATCGCAAAACCACAGCGCCTCTTTGATTACAGCTGCAACCTCTTAATCGGTGCTCGAGCACCCTTGCTGGACATCTCTTTTGCTATATAATACGTACATGCCTATATGATTCAACTAATACATACATCTAAATGCATAATATTATGCACACATCCCCGTATACTCATCACCACGCACGATGTGCAAATTTAACCGCCCAGCTCACGTAAAAAGTTACCCTGTTAAAGTTAAAACGCACATATTTTCTAAAGAGGAGGAGACAATAAGGAAAGGTAAATACGATATTTGATATTTGATGTATATAAAGGAAGGTGTGATATGGGTGTTGGTGGTTTGTATTCTAGGGATAGGATAGGATAGGATAGGAGAGTATTATATCAGGTCCGGTCAGGTGAATATATAGATAAGTGAGTTGAAAAATGGGTATTTTTGCATCTAAGTTGTTTAGTAATCTGTTTGGTAACAAAGAGATGAGAATTCTTATGGTTGGTTTAGATGGTGCAGGTAAGACTACCGTTTTGTATAAATTAAAGTTAGGTGAAGTTATTACTACTATTCCTACTATTGGTTTTAATGTGGAGACTGTTCAGTATAAGAATATCTCGTTCACCGTGTGGGATGTTGGTGGACAAGATAGAATCAGATCTTTATGGAGACATTATTATAGAAACACAGAAGGTGTCATTTTTGTTGTTGATTCTAATGATAGATCTCGTGTTGGTGAAGCAAGAGAAGTTATGCAAAGAATGTTGAATGAAGATGAATTGAGAAATGCTGTATGGTTGGTTTTCGCTAATAAGCAAGATTTACCTGATGCAATGTCAGCAGCAGAAATTACTGAAAAGTTAGGGTTACATTCAATTAGAAATAGACCTTGGTTCATTCAATCCACTTGTGCCACTTCAGGTGAAGGTTTATACGAAGGTTTGGAATGGTTGAGTAATAACTTGAAAAACCAATCTTAGATGAACTAAAATAATCTGTGGGTGGAAGGAAAGAAAGAATTATATTACTGAAAAATGTAATTCTTTTCTATGGATAAATAATATGTACATATTGAAAAATAAAATTGATGGATTAGGTTAGTTGTGATCGTGTGTTTTATATTAATATAATGTTTTCTGATTCTTCTGTGTTTTTTGTTTTTTTTGTTGTTTGTCCTTTCTATATAAGTTATAATTCTCTCTATTAATGTTTTATCATTTTTTTTTTAAAAATCTATTGTGTTCATTCATTCATTCATTCATTCATTCATTCATTTCATTTCATTGGAAACAATAAATTAAATGTTCATACTTCTGTCAATGTAACCAAATTGTAATCATATATAAATGTAAATGTAAATGTAAATATACGAAATCTCATCAATTGAGTGATTTCTTTATTTTTATTTATATTTGAATAATAACTGAATATTATATTTTATTATGCTAATTTTCTTGCTTTATTTTTTGTATTTATGTTTTTCTAAGTATATATAAATACATCTATATATGTATCAAAAGTAATATCATATTAGATCAGATCAGATCAGATCAGGTCATTCTATTATCTTTTGAGAATTTCAACACCCCAGTTCAATGTCAAATGGTTTGTCTTATCGTCATCGATAAATTTGGATACTGCACTGTAACTACCTCTTGCCAAGAATCCACTTGGTGCTTCACTAGCTGGTAATTCCACTTCGTAACATGGTTTGGCTTTTGTATTTGGTGCATATGATCCAAGATGATCATCAATCTTGTCAACAGAAATACCTGCTTTTTTAATATATTGTACGTATCTTAACCCAGTAATGATTTCATGCTGAACTTTAAAAGTGATCTTTAATTTATAGATAGATTTTTCTTTCACTTTATAACGTTTGGAAGATAATTCTTTGATAGTTTCCTCAGAGGTTAAATCAAATGAGATTGGCTCGGGTTCAGTATCAACTAACAATTGAATCTTTTGCACAACAACTTTCCTCTTATCACCAGGAAACTCCAAAGGCAACACATCTGCATTCAAACCCAGGGATTCTTTCCATTTGGCTAACGATTCGTCTTCTTTATCTAAATTGTTGTACTCATCAATTGTCTTTTTAGCAGAAACTCTGTAATTATCGGCTGTTTGGTCTTCTTCAAATGATTTAACTTCACTGTTTGGATCAGACATTTTTCTCTTTTTCTCTCTCTGTTACGATGATATATGTGTATTCCCACGCTTAATTGGTGCTTGTCCACTGATATAGAATCACCAATTGAACAGTTAAATAACATTAAACGTTGTTCAAACTAAAAATATACTCAATAATAATTTTTCACTTGTTCTTGATTCAATTTACATGCAGCGCGATTTCCCCTTATAGTGAAATTGATAACGTTTCATGCAACAAGAGAAAGATACAGGAACAAAAAAATTATAACGGTTTAGTTATTTATTTATTTACTTATATATATTATTATTATTATATTATATATGATATATTACATTCGACGATATGATACTATATATATATATGTGTGTGTTTGCGTGATGAGTTAATATAAAAAATGCCAGTTGTGTTCTTTTGAAACTTGGTATGTATATTTATTTTTTTTTGTTAAATTTGGTTTGTTCGTTGATTTTGATCATAAGAAATAGTCTGGGGTTTTCCTTGTTACGGTTGGTTCACCTGGTCTAATCGATGGATCATATTGTAATAATTGTCTGTTATGATTTTCATCGACTTCCATTATAGCAGCTTGATTACCACATCTGTAACAATAATTTGGTGCACTGAATATAGTTATTACATTTTGTTGATGTGACCAAGAAAACCCTTCCATTACCAATTGATGTGCTCTTGCGATTAAAGATAGATTGTTTGTGTGGTTGAACTGTTCACTTATATCTTGGCCGAAGGTGAAACCTGCACCTCTTGGACTAATCCCCCATCCACCTCTATCATCAGGATCCGACCATAATAAATCACACATTGGACCTTCATGTGGTACTTCTTGTATTCTATTTAAATCTCTTACTTGATCGATTGTTTCAATCATTGGTGATAACCCACCATGTAAACAGAATATTTGATTATCAACTAATGCAGTAATTGGGAAATAATCAAACAAATCTGTAAACATTTTCCAAACATTAGCACTACCATATTTTCTTAAACATTCATCATAAAACCCATAAACTTGTGTAATTTGTCTTGATTCATGATTACCCCTCAGTATAGTGATTCTATTTGGATATCTAACTTTCATAGCAACTAAATATGATACAGTTTCCACAGAGTAATAACCTCTGTCAACGTAATCACCCATAAACAAATAATTTGTATCAGGACATGGTCCACCAATTTTAAACAATTCAATCAAATCATGAAACTGACCATGTACATCACCACAAATAGTAACAGGTACATTAACAGCTTGCACATTAGTCTCAAATTGTAATACATCGACAGCCATAGTACATAACCTAGTCACATCATCTTCAGATAAAATCTCACATTTAGTCAACTTCTCTAACCATTCATCCAACTGATTAATACTTGTTGTAGTTAATTCCACAGGTTTACTAGACTTATTGTCCGCTATCCCTGAAGCACCTGGTTTCATCATATCTTCATTTTCCAACTCCAACTCTAAATCCAAATCATTATTAACCGGCGTTTCGCCAGCATCCTGCATCTGTACATCAACGTCTACTTCTGCAGCACTCATGATGTATGTATATATAAATCTTAATTTTAATTAGTTAATTTAAATTTAAATATAAAAGTGTATATGTCGTGTACGTGTTGTGTTTGTTCTCCACTTAAAATACCTATTGCACGATCTCAAAAAAATTCACAAGAGCTCTTTCTACTGAACACCTTGTCTCTCGATACCTTGCCTCAGACTTCTACCTCTCTCCCCCACACACACAAAACAGACCTCCTTATTCTTCACAACTATTCATCTTCCTTATAGTCCTTGTTTATAAAACAACTTGTTTTACCAATTTTCCAATTCTCTCCTAATCGCCCACGGCGGGGTAACCAGGTGGAAATGGATATTGCCATATAAATGTATATAATTGTATATAAATCTACAACGGTGTGGTTACCAGAGGGACACATCGTATTGGCAAGAAAGTGTAGTCGATGGCCTGTATTTCCCTCTCCCTTTTTCCCTGTCTCAAACCACATCAGTGTGCGTCTTAAACGTGACATTTGTTATTCATAAACTATTTACATTTATTAAAACGAAAGAATATATATATATATATGTTGGTATATGCGTGGGTGTGGAGCCAATGGTATATTGCACTGTTCAATTAGTCAATTACTTCTTAGCTTGGTTCTCTTGGTTGATTGCCTTGGTCAGTGATTGTTCCAATTGCGGTAACTGTAACCATTCCAGTACTGTCTTCACGTACTCTGCATCACTTTCCATATCTTCTTGTTTAGGGAACCCGTCTAGTTGCTTGTACATGAAGGTTTTCTTGTCATTCACAATGTTCAGCAAGTGCTTGCAACCGTGGTATGCTTTGTAATTGCAATACAACCTATACGCTAGATAAAATCCTGGAATATTTGGTATCAATGGAATAATCGCTACAGGTAATGTCATAGGTAACCCAACTAGACAGTACATCATGTGTTTCTTATATATGGCAATATTAGCATTACACATATCGTTAATATATTTCTTAACAAATTCATGTTCACTATTCAAATCGGTACCGTAAATTGTCACTTTTGGTGATTCGTCTTTTAGCAAATGAGTTTCAATGGGGAAACTTCTGAAACTATCTTCTTCCCATCGTATTGTATTCAACAACTTATTAGCATTCGAGACAATTGTCTTGTTCATACGTTTTTCACTGTTCTTCATATTCCCCCATATTTTATGACTCTTGGCATTAATCCATTGATCTGCTCGCACAATATAGTTCAACTTATTGATGATATGAGGAGGATGAGAGTAATAAATAAACTGTTTCTTCTTAGAACCACCATTACCAATTGGAATCAAAACTACTTTATTAGCATCGTGAATAAAACTCTGTTGGCTCACATATCGTCTACCAAAATTCTTCAACATAATCATCTTCAATCACCTTTACCCAGAACAAAGAGCAAACACTGGATAAGCACTTACACTAGCACAAGCACACAACACTGCCATATGCATACTCTCCATCCCTTCTTGTATACTTCACTGCCCTTCACCTCATCATCATTAACTTGATTTTGCTTAATGGTGGTGATTGATGATTTGGAAAAAAACGACAACAGACATTTCAAATTGGAAAGTTATCGAAATGATTAAGCATAAGAAGAAGAAGGGATGGTTTAGTTTTGTTGTTGTTGTTGTGAGAGTGGCATTGACGGTATATAGTAGGTCATTAGTGTGAGCATAGTGTTCTGAGTGTATTGTTATCATGTCTTCGGAAGAGAAGAAGAAAGTCACAGTGAACAACTACTCGTTTTATCCCACGACTATTCCACCATTTATTTTGGATGAACATTTCCAAAGATGCAAGACAAGGAATACTAATTTGTTAAGTGATGAGTCTATCTATGAAGGTGTTGGTACTGGACAAAGTACAGCATTTAAAGACCCGTTTTTGCATGAGTCTGCTAAACAATGGGGCCATTTTGTGAGTAATATCGGTTCGAATGTTGCATATACGAGCCAACAGCGTTCAAGTATTATAAGTTCAAGTGATTCAGGTAGTTCTTCGTCAGCTGTTGGTTTCAATTTAGAGAAGTATCAAATGAATACCCTAAGTGGTAGAAATGGTAATGGTAATGGCAATGGCAGTGGAAGTGCCAGTGGAAGTGCCACTGCTAGTTATGATTCAGACGAAGATGGTAACAGTGAAGAATTAGAAAAACAACGAGTTCGAGATGAAATATTACACGATATTGGATCAGAATGGGGAGGTGCAGAACGACTAGAAGCAGTGTATAATCAACCCATTATCAACGATTACGAATTTAAAAATAATGTGGATAGAAGAGAATGGTCAGAATATATTTCAAAAGTTAAAAAGTTTTATTACTCAAATACAAATTATGGTCATAACGGTTTAAATAACAGAAGAACAGAGAGTAATGCAGAACAGAAAGCTGAATACCATTCAGATTGGTTAGATGAACTAAACAGAGAAAAGGAAAGATGGAGACAGTTGAAAAGAAGCAAGTTTCAAAAATGGAAACCGTTGTTGACGGAATTGTTATTAGATTCCCAATACGTTCCACTAGGGTTCAGACTGATCATTGTGATACTATGTGCTATCTCATTAGGTATTGCAGCTCGTATTTTCATAAACTCAGATGAACTGATACCCACGGTCGATGGACCAGTTAAACAACAAGCAAGTACGATAATGGCAATATGTGTTAATTCTTTTGCTATTGTGTACAGTGTATACATTGCACACGATGAGTTCACAGGTAAACCATTGGGTTTAAGAGACCCCTTGGGTAAACTACGGTTAATCTTATTAGATTTACTTTTCATCATTTTTGCAGCAGCAAATTTAGCATTAGCATTCAACACCTTGTTCGACCCCAAATGGGTCTGTATCGATGTCGACGAGGACAACAACCTGTCAGACTACTACTACCCAAAAATCACATACATCTGCCGAAAACAACGAGCACTGTCATCGTTCTTATTCATCATGATGTTCACATGGGTCATCACATTTGCCATCACAATTGTCAGAGTCGTAGAGAAAGTAAGTTCCTCCTCACCAAGGTTCTAACACCCAACTACATACACCACTTACATACCATCTATATAAACGTTTAATTTAACTCATATGCATATTCACCCACTAAATAAACACCACATTTCCACAGTTCATCAACCCAAAAAAATCGGTATACTACTTGCACTGTATACAGTTACCCGCCCGTGTGTCTTAAACAAAATTTCGCCGAATTTTTATTTTTCTATTTTTTTATTTCGTTATGTGCTACTAACTACAAAATTTGAATATGAATTTAACATTTATAATATGGAAACAGTTTTTAATAAGTACATGTGGATCATTGATTGATTAAGTGTTGTGTTTATTTTGGTAGAGAAGAGTGAGAACGGTGAGCGGTTGTGAAACTCTGTGTGTCTGTATTGCATTAACAAGTTTTAGTTTGTTTAGTTGAACTTTCTTCTCTGATACTTTTATTTTTTATCTCCCCTTTACATCGAAGTTTCCTGTTTGTTTTATTTTACAAAGGGAATTGAACTTCTATACTCAGCATACAATATAGTGTTTATCATTACCGGTTTATTATTATTATATTTTAAGGGATTACAACATGTCCGATACGTTACCAAGGTCTGATGATCTGGAAGCTACTTGGAATTTCATCGAACCTGCAATTAATCAAATTTTAGGGCGTGATGGTTTACCTGAGACTACTTCTAAAAAGGTAGATAAAGTTTTATCTCCAACTATGTATATGGAAGTGTACACTGCGATTTATAATTATTGTGTTAATAAATCAAGATCTTCTGGACAATTTAGTGCAGATAGACAATCAAATCAATCATCAATATTAGTTGGTAGTGAAATCTATGAAAAATTAAAAAGTTTCTTGAAACAATATATATCAAATTTTGAGAAATTAGATGATGAAACTTTTTTACAATTTTATGTAAGACGTTGGAAAAGGTTTACTATTGGTGCGATTTTTTTAAACCATGCATTTGATTATATGAATAGATACTGGGTTCAAAAAGAAAGAAGCGATGGTAAAAGAGATATCTTTGATGTGAATACATTATGTTTAATTACATGGAAAGAAGTAATGTTCGATCCAAATAGTGAACTTTTGACAAATGAAATTTTATCACAGATAACATTAGAAAGAGATGGTAACGTTATACAACGTAGTAATGTAACGTTAGCTATAAAATCATTTGTTGCATTAGGTATTGATCCACAAGATTTGAAAAAATTAAATCTAAATGTATATATTCAAAATTTCGAAAAACCTTTTTTGAAAAGAACAGAAGAATATTACACACAATTTTCAACAAATTTCTTATCAAATCATTCAGTAACAGAATATATTTTTGAAGCTCGTAATATTATTTATCGTGAAGAAGAAACAATGGCAATTTATTGGGATGATCATACAAGAAAACCATTATCTACTACATTAAATGAAGTTTTAATTACAAATCATTCTTCTCAATTAGAATCAGAATTCGTTTCATTATTAGATTCAAGAGACCAAACAAATATTTCTGCTTTGTATACTCTAATGCAAAGAGATTTCACTTTATTACCGGATCTAGCAAATACATATGAAGCTTATGTTAAAAAAACTGGTGAAGCAGAAATTTCACAATTATTATCAAATTATAGGGCATCAATTATAAATGGTTCAGAACCAACGGTTAAAAGACAAAATACAAATCAATTAAATTCTTTACCACCAAAAGAATATATTAAAAAATTAATTGAAATTTATCGTACTTTCCAAACAATTACTCATGAATGTTTCTTAGGTGATTCATTATTTGCAAAAGCATTAGATAATGCTTGTAGAGCATATGTTAATGATAATGAATTTGCTCTTGGATCAGGTGCACCAAGATCCGCTACATCTAGAACACCAGAAATGTTGGCTAGATATAGTGATCAATTATTGAAAAAGTCAACAAAACCTGAAATTTCTAATGAAATGAGTGTTGATGATATCATGATGATTTTTAAATTTTTAACAGATAAGGATGCATTTGAATCTCATTATAGAAGGTTATTTGCTAAAAGATTGATTCATGGTACTTCCACAAGTGATTCTGATGAAGAATCTGTTATTCAAAGATTACAAAGTGAAAATAGTATGGAATACACTGGTAAAATTGCCAAAATGTTCCAAGATGTAAGATTATCCAAAATATTTGAAGAAGATTTTGAAACTACTGTTAAGAGTTTGCCAGATTTTAATAGAAGTAAATATCCTGAATTGGAACCATTTATATTAGCAGAAACAATGTGGCCATTTTCATTCCAAGAAGTTGATTTTAAAATGCCAGAAGATTTGATACCATCATATGAAAAAATTGAAGAAATGTATACTACTAAACATAATGGTAGAATATTAAAATGGTTGTTCCCATTATGTCGTGGTGAATTAAGGGCAAATATTGGTAAAGCTGGTAGACCACCATTTTATTTTACAGTAACATTATTTCAAATGTCAATATTATTACTTTTCAACAATGAAAATTTAGGAAACACACCAATATTAAGTTTAGAAGAAATTCAAGAAGGTACCAGTTTATCAATTAATAATATTGCAGCATCAATGATTCCATTTATTAAATATAAATTAATTCAACAGATCCCACCTGGATTAGATTCGTTAATTAAACCTGATACTCAATTTAAATTATCAACACCGTATAAAGCGTTAAAGAATAAAATCAATTTTGCTAGTGGTGTTAAAAATGATGTTATAAATGTTATTAATGCCAATGCACAAAATAATAGAAATAATTTGAACAACAATGGTGGTAGCAGTAGTAATAATAACAACAACGGTAGTAATAGCAACAGAGAATTAAGCGAGAATGAAAAAATAGAAAAAGAATTAAATGCAGAAAGACAAATATTTTTAGAAGCATGTATTGTTAGAATAATGAAAGCAAAGAGGAAATTACCACATACAACCTTAGTTAATGAATGTATTGCACAAAGTCATCAAAGATTTAATGCGAAAGTATCAATGATTAAGAAAGCCATTGACAGCTTAATCCAAAAAGAATATTTACAAAGATGTGACGACAGTGAATCTTACCAATACTTAGCATAAGAGATATAAAAATAAAAAAATAAAGTTTTTATTGCCTTTTACTTTTTTACCTTATCTTATCATCAAACCACGTATACAACAGATAAGTGAAACGAATTTAATTAATTCAACTACAACCAAAAAATATAATATAATAATATAATATAATATAATATAATATTAATATAATATAGTATAATAAATAAAATATATAAAATATATAAAAAACCAATCAAACAAATAGCACTTCATAAATTAAAATCTACTCTTCCCATAAATCAACCAACCATTCATATTGGAATTGCTTAACAAATTAATAGTATAAGAGAAAACAACCGACCCATTCGAATCCCACCAGAGGCAAATAAAAACAACACCACCACCACAGCAAACATCTTTTACACCGGAATTGCCCCCCCCCCACCGGAACCACCACCAGCTACTTTCCCACTGGGAATTCCCACTGGGATTCCATTCCCACTGTGGCGGTGGCTGCCTAATCTGCTCTCGCTAGAAATGACTCATGGCCCACTGGGAGGGAGAGGGAGTGTCCCGCTACCACCACGTTCCCTTTCCCAGCCAGGCTGACTCCGTTCGCTATTTCCCGCTCCCCTCACCTCACCTCGCTTCACCTCACCACTTTTCCCACTGGAAAAGCACGCCGCTGCCCAAACAGCCCAGCCTAAAACCCTCCCGCGGCAGCGAGGTGTAGGGAATCACACGCCAAAAATAAATTTCAGAGATTAATTTTTCACAAAACTGCATATGATTAAATTTCACCGAATTTCACTGAATTTCTTACTACATACATACTTACTCTTCAAGGATTAGTTTGCAAAGAATCCTGCTATACCCATCCCGTCCCCTTCTTGCCTGAACCATGTTTAACACTTAACACTTAACACATACGCTCAGTTTATTAATAGTCATGGGTGCTGGGTATTGCTTAGTTTCGATGGCAAATTCAAATTTTAAGGAAAGGAAATGGGGGAAATGTCATCTCTACTTCTCTGGGTCTTGGGTTCCAGATCAAACTGAAACAACACACATCCTTGATGGCCCTATTAAGTATTATTAATGCTATTTTACACTAATGGTTTGGTTTGGTTGACTTGACTGGCCGATGCCTTAGTATGTATCAATTAGATAGAGCACCTTTTACACTCCCTCCCACCTATGAACCCATTTTGAATTCCTTTGTAATTTATTTCGTTATTTCACTACCTGACTAACTTTTTAGATCATTAGTTTTTGAAAAAGTAATATCTTGGAAATATTTAGTACCTTTAAATTACTCTCATCTTTTTATGACGCATCAGATACTTTTTTATTTTTATTCAATGCAATATATATATACTGGTATAGTTACTTTATAATTATCAGTTTGTGTCTGTTCTATTCCATATAGTATATACATATATATATTTTCACTATTATAAAGTATTAAAAAAAGTGTATACATATATACTAATAGTATTAAACAAGAACATCTATAATAATGGGTGAAACTAATGATTTCCAGCAGGTTACTGAATCTGCAGCAGTGGCTAATTTCCAACAAAATCCATATGGTCCAAATCCAGCAGATTATTTATCTAACGTTAACAATTTTCAATTGATTGATTCTACTTTAAGAGAAGGTGAACAATTTGCTAATGCATTTTTTAACACTGAAAAAAAGATTGAAATTGCTAAAGCATTGGACGATTTCGGTGTTGATTATATTGAATTAACTTCTCCTGTTGCTTCTGAACAATCTAGAAAAGATTGTGAAGCTATTTGTAAATTAGGTTTAAAAGCCAAGATTTTAACACATATACGTTGTCATATGGATGATGCCCGTGTTGCCGTAGAGACTGGTGTCGATGGTGTTGATGTTGTTATTGGTACTTCAAAATTCTTGAGACAATATTCTCATGGTAAAGATATGAATTATATTGCTAAAAGTGCAATTGAAGTTATCGAATTCGTTAAATCAAAAGGTATCGAAATTAGATTCTCTTCAGAAGATTCTTTTAGAAGTGATTTAGTTGATTTACTAAATATATATAAAACTGTTTCTAAAATTGGTGTAAATAGAGTCGGTATTGCTGATACCGTTGGTTGTGCTAATCCAAGACAAGTTTATGAATTAGTAAGAACTTTAAAGAGTGTTGTATCGTGTGATATTGAATGTCATTTCCATAATGATACAGGTTGTGCTATTGCAAATGCTTATACTGCTTTAGAAGGTGGTGCACGTTTAATCGATGTTTGTGTATTGGGTATTGGTGAAAGAAATGGTATTACTCCATTAGGTGGTTTAATGGCAAGAATGATTGTTGCTGCTCCAGAATACGTTAAATCTAAATATAAGTTGCATAAAATTAGAGATATTGAAAATTTAGTAGCTGAAGCTGTTGAAGTTAATATTCCATTTAATAATCCAATTACTGGTTTCTGTGCTTTTACACATAAAGCTGGTATTCACGCAAAAGCTATATTAGCAAATCCATCAACTTATGAAATTTTAGATCCACATGATTTCGGTATGAAAAGATATATTCATTTTGCTAATAGATTAACTGGTTGGAATGCAATCAAATCGAGAGTCGATCAATTGAATTTGAATTTAACTGATACTCAAGTTAAAGAAGTTACAGCTAAGATTAAAAAATTGGGTGATATTAGACCGCTTAATATTGATGATGTAGATTCTATTATCAAGGATTATCATTCTGAAGTATCCACTCCAAGTTTGAAACCAACTGATCAAAATTCAGAAGTTGAAAACGTTGATATCAATTCAGAAGGCCCAGCATTAAAAAAAGCTAAGACAGTAGCAAACTAAATATAATAATATCATGTTCATATAATATAATATATCTAATTATGTTTTGTATTTTATAAGTTCATATTAATTTATCCCCACTAAATATTACCCTATTAATACTTTACCATATATACAAGAGAGGTATTTATTTATTTATTTATTTGCTACCTTAAATAATGCTTATTATCCTCATTTTTCGTCAAATATACATCCGTACCTTTTACAGTCACTTAACATGCATTTCATTTACACCCACACCTTTTTAGATTCTAAAATATTAAAATATTAAAAAAAAGCATTTTTTTATTTTTCTCAAAAACACAACACGCAAACCAACAGAGCGACGCACACGTTTTGTTATGTGGAAATTTCACTGAAACTTTCCGAATTTATTCACTAAAGCACAGTCTATGCTGAAGAACTTACGGTAAGCAAACTGATGATGGATAGGATGGGATAGGATAATGATAGGATATGTAAGTATTGTTATGGTTAGTTTTGTTGGAATGTGTAGTGTAGTGTTGGTTTGTGAGTGTGTAAGTGTTAGATTTTGATTATTATTGATATTGATGCAATTGAAGTTCATATATATAAAAAGAAGGGCTTATTTTTATGAAAGAAGTGTATTTTTATTGTTAATATTCAATTAAAAAGAGAACCATATCAATAAATATGTCTGACGCCGTCATTTCCTACGCTGCTTTCATTCTAGCTGATGCTGGTTTGGATATCACTTCCGAAAACTTATTAACTTTAACCAAATCTGCTGGTGCTTCCATCGATAACGTATGTTAAATTAATATTATTTATAAGAAAATACCATTAAAGATTTATTTGAAAATATTACCCAATTCTTCCCCCATTCCCCGATTGCATCCATCCACGCAAAATATTGATAGAATAAGAAATACACAGAAAAAAACTTGTGGAGACTATTGATTAAATACAATCGTGTTCAATAAACTGATTGATTGATAGCGAATTAAGGGATTACGATTGTAAAAAAATATGGATTGTTGTGTGTTAATGGAAAGTAAATTAAGAAAACCAATTGAATAGACACTTTTATTAGTATTATTAATAAATATCTTCTAGAAAATTCTGTTTACTTATTTTATTTCGTGGGATAGATACAGTGATACTCATATACTTCGTTTTACTATTACATTATATTGTACATTTTACTAACATTTATTTTGTAAACACTTAATATTCATTTATTAATTTTACATTTAATTATTTTAATAGGTCTGGGCTGATGTTTACGCTAAAGCTTTAGAAGGTAAGGACTTAAAAGAAATCTTAGCTGGTTTCCACAATGCTGGTCCAGCTGCTGCTGGTGCTGCTGCTTCCGGTTCTTCTGCCGCTGCCGGTGAAGCCGCTGCTGCTGAAGAAGAAGCTGAAGAAGCTGAAGAATCAGATGATGAAATGGGTTTCGGTTTATTCGATTAATCTATTGGAAATTACATTTAATTTTATTAATACAACGTTTTTTCAATACAAATATATCGTACAATCCTCATATCACTAAATATCTATATATATATATATTAGTACCATTTCCATTAGGAAATTTCTCACACATACTATAATAAATATTATAATAAATTATATGGTTGTCATTTAACTCAAATAAAGAAGTACCTCTTATAAATAAAAGTATGTCCATTTATAGTTTTAAGGTTGGTATTATTCAGGTGAAATATGGTCACCATTAACGGAATCGCACGGTAAGTTAAAATTAACCTACTAACCTAATCGCAAAAGTTAAAAAGAATCATAAAAGGAGTTTATCAAACTATATATAGAAGGGAGGTTTTTCTATCATTGATTATCAGTATCGTTTTCTTTATAATCTTGATCAAAGTCATCATCTACTGGACTCAATTGTTTGCTATATTTTAGTATAAATAATAATAAAAGTAAATAGTGTGACAATGGATGCATCGGCCCCTTTATTAACTGCGAATCCATCTCGTGGACATCAACAAGGAACAATCTTATCAAATTGGCAAGCTGCTAAAAAAGATATTGCTTATGTTTGTATTTCTTCTCCAGTTAATTTACTTTTAGTGTTTGTTCCATTCGGTTTGATTTGGGGTTATTTTGGATTATCTCATACATGGACTTTTGTATTTAATTTCTTAGCTATTGTACCTTTAGCTGCAATTTTAGCATATGCTACTGAAGAATTAGCTGAAAAGGCAGGTAGTACTATCGGTGGTTTATTGAATGCCACCTTCGGTAATGCTGTTGAATTGATTGTTTCTATCATCGCTTTAAGGGAAGGTCAAGTAAGAATTGTTCAAGCTTCTATGTTAGGTAGTTTACTATCCAATTTATTATTAGTTTTAGGGTTTTGTTTTGTTTTTGGTGGTGTTGGTAGAATTCAACAAAGATTTAATCAAACTGCAGCTCAAACTATGTCATCTCTGTTAGCCATTTCATGTGCCTCATTATTATTGCCTGCTGCATTTAAAGCTACATTACCACATGGTAAAGAAGATGCATGGATAGATGAAAAGATTTTGGCATTTTCAAGATGTACTTCTATTGTATTATTAATTATTTACGTTTTATTCTTAATATTTCAATTGGGTAGTCATTCTGCTATTTTTGAACAACAAAATGAAGAAACTGAAGAAGTTATTAGTCAAATTTCTGTTGCTCCACATCATACATTAACTGTTAAATCATCTTTGATCTTCTTGTCTGTTGCTACAATTATTGTATCTATCTGTGCTGATTATCTAGTTGGTACAATTGATAATGTTGTTGCTTCAACCGGTTTATCTAAGACTTTTATTGGTTTGATTATCATCCCAATTGTTGGTAACGCAGCGGAACATGTTACTTCTGTGCTAGTCGCCATGAAGGACAAGATGGATTTAGCTTTAAGTGTTGCAATTGGTTCCTCTCTACAAATAGCTCTATTTGTTACTCCATTCATGGTATTGGTAGGTTGGTGGATCGATGTTCCAATGACTTTAAATTTCTCTACTTTTGAAACCACCACTCTGTTTATTTCAGTATTCTTATCGAACTATTTGATCTTAGATGGTGAATCCAACTGGTTAGAAGGGTGTATGTCATTGGCAATGTACTTATTGATTGCTATGGCATTCTACTTTTACCCAGATGAAGATGCCCTTGAATCAATTGGTAAAGCTATTGTACAATCATAAGTGCACTCGTCAGTAGGTACGCCTATACGTATATGTATATATGTATATGTGTATATGTATATGTATGTGTATATGTATATATTTATAACTTTCAATATTACGTTTTTTATAGTGAAATATAGACTTTTCTACTAGTACTTATTAGAAAATCATATCTACGTATATTCCGATATTAAAGTATTTGCAGTGTACCTAATTTACCGTACATTCCGGCCAACAAAATTAACTTTATCATACTTGAATCATTAATTATAGCAACACTTCTACATATTCTGCTGGTGTTGTTCCTTAACTTCACACATCTTAACGTCCAAAGTTCACCGATACTGTCAGTGTTGCTCGATGATCCAAAAACCTGACACGAAACTTTTCATCTTTTTTTTTTCGTGTCGCAGCTTGAAACATTTTTTCGTGTCAGTGAAATATTTCACCTCATAAGCAAGAAGTCAACTCGAACTAACCTACTGAAAATAAGAACTTAGAGCATTGTAATTACAATTGGCGTAATCCTTTTGGTCTTTAATATTCTTTTTTGGGTAATCATATTGCGTTCAAACACTATATCCAGTCAGTTTGGGATTTAAATTGGATTATTCCTGTTCATCCATCTTTTTATAACTATAATAATAAATTATATATATATGAGACTATATGTAATCTTGACGTTTCTATACTGTTCAACTTGCTTTTGACTTGAAATATCTTTGTTTTAGCTACCCAAAGAATTTCTCTACTATTTTATATACTACTAACTATCAGTTAACTTTTCTATTAGGCCCATCTTCGGTCAATATTATCACATTCGCTTATTTATTTATATATTCACACAATGTCAGAATACGATGCTTTGGTACAATTTAACAGACAACCAGTCTCTAAGGAAATGATTCAATTCTTGGTTTCTACAACCAGTGCCATAATAAGAGTAGATGAAACTACTTCAAGTAGAAAAACTCCTTCATTAAGTCAATTTATTTGTGGTTTGGTAAAATGTTCAAATGTTCAAACACCAACTTTAATGGCTACTACCGTTTACCTAACTAAGCTTAGATCCATTATTCCAAATAATGTATTAGGTATCGAAACCACAAGACATAGAATGTTTATCGGATGCCTAATACTTGCTGCTAAGACATTAAACGATTCATCTCCATTGAATAAACATTGGACTAAATACACTAATGGTCTTCTGGACTTAACTGAAATAAATACGATAGAACGTGAATTACTGGAATATTTCGATTGGAATGTAATGGTCGATACTGAGGAACTAATCGTTTCTTTGTCTACTTTCTTAAAGCCTATTCAAGAGAAACTACAAAAAAATATTCAAAAACAATACCAATTAAATACCAGTCGTCTATCATATTACTCGTTACAAAAGCATATGGATGCAAAAGTCCCAGATGCTTCATCACGTTCTACTTCAAATATGTCTATTCCATCATTGGTTTCAAATAGAACATTGTCAACTATTAATTCTTTAAGATCAGGATCCATATCGATTAATAACATGTACACAGTTGATAACGATTCAAATATTGTTGAAGATAACGTATCGAATGCAAAAGAAGAAGTTCAACAAGAAGAAGAAATATATTACTTTCAAAAACCAGAGACATTACCATTGAGCGACAAAAATATAAACACTTTACAAAATAACAAGGCTCGTCCACTTATTTTAAAGACAGCTGCATTAGAAGGCAAGTCCACTAGAAAATTTAATTTGCACAAATCTAATTGGCAATCAATATTTACCTAATGGCTTAGAGTAATGTAACGGTTTAAAAAGGGATAAAGGACAATTTTAATAAATAATTTAATAACAACAGGTTTGTAACTACATATAATTTTTAATAAAAATATAAAACAATTAATACATCTACAAGTTTTATCTTTTTTGAGTATAATAATTTACTGAATATAATTTATAATTTCAAAACAAATTAAAAATTTTGATTAATTATACATTAGGTGAGATGTAATTAATATTTACGAAAACTGGAGTATCTAAAGTAACAGGAATAGAATATACTTAAGGAATACTTTTCGACTATAGAAAAAATATGAATATATCAATTAACTGTAAAGATCATCTTCCTCAGTACTGCCAAATGTGGCACCTGCTCCACCGGAAGCATTGTTATCGGATGTGCCTGTATCATTGAAATTAAAATTGCTAAATTGACCTCTGGAGGCCTTCATTTGTTGTGAGTAAGCTTCATAACGGCGTAATTCGGCATCAGAAACAGAACGTTTGGCTGTTTTCATAGCTTCAGCAAAATGTTCTTTACTGATGTATGGAACTGGGTCAGCTTCTACAGCTTGTTCATCTGTTGTACTATCCTTATTATCTTCCATCTCAACATCTTCATTTTTAACTTTTTGATCTTCTGATAATCTATGAGCTTCGATAGACTCTTTGATTGCAAATTTGGCAGCTCTTTGTGCGATATAGGATAAATCAGCACCAGAGAACCCTTGAGCTGCTTTAGCAATAGCAGCTAGATCCAATCCAGGTTCTAAGGGTGATTTTCTCAATTGTGCATTTAATATTGATAATCTAGCAGGTTCATCTGGTAGAGGAACATAAATCAATTGATCTAATCTCCCAGGCCTTAGAATTGCAGGATCGATTTGATCTGGTCTATTGGTGGCACCGATCACAAAAACATTCTTTTTAGCATTCATTCCGTCCATTTCTGTTAATAACTGATTAACAACTCTATCTGAAGCTCCCCCAGCATCTCCCATAGAACCACCTCTGGCTTTAGCAATAGAATCCAATTCATCTAAGAAAACCACAGTCGGAGCAGCCGCTCTAGCTTTATCAAAAATATCACGAATGTTGGATTCAGATTCACCATACCACATACTCAATAATTCAGGACCTTTCACAGCAATGAAGTTTGCAGAAACTTCGGTGGCTACTGCTTTAGCTAATAAAGTTTTACCAGTACCAGGTGGACCATAAAATAGAACACCTTTAGATGGAGAAAGTCCAAATTTAGTATATTGATCCGGATGCAATACTGGATATTCTACGGTTTCTTTTAGTTCACTCTTTATATCATCTAAGCCACCTATATCATCCCAAGTAACATTAACACTTTCAACAACAGTTTCACGTAGTGCAGATGGGTTGGAGTTACCTAAAGCAAATTTGAAGTTATCCATAGTGACACCCAAAGAGTCTAAAATTTCAGCATCAATTTCATCTTCATCCAAATCGATAAGGTCCATTTTTTCACGAATCTGTTGCATAGCAGCCTCTGAACATAAAGATGCAATATCAGCACCAACATAACCATGGGTTTCAGATGCAAGGGATTCTAAATCTACATCATTAGCTAGTTTCATATTTTTTGTATGAATACGTAAAACTTCTAGTCTGCCGGTAGCATCAGGGATACCTATATCAACTTCACGATCAAATCTTCCAAATCTTCTCAAGGCAGAATCAATCGCATTTGGTCTATTTGTAGCAGCAATAACGACAACATTCGATCTAGCTTTCATTCCATCCATCAGTGTTAATAATTGAGAAACGACTCTTCTTTCAACTTCACCGTTGGTTTTATCTCTTTTAGGAGCAATAGAATCAATTTCATCGATAAAAATAATAGCAGGAGCATTCTTTTCAGCTTCTTCAAATGCTTTTCTTAAATTAGATTCAGATTCCCCAGCCATTTTAGACATTACTTCGGGACCATTAATCAAAAAGAAAAAGGCACCTGTTTCGTTTGCTACTGCCCTAGCCATCAAAGTTTTACCTGTCCCTGGTGGACCATAAATCAAAACGCCTCTTGGTGGTTTTATACCTATTGCTTTAAACAATTGTGGGTGTCTTAATGGTAATTCGACCATTTCTCTAATTTGAGCCATTTGTTTACGACAACCCCCAATATCATCATAACCTACTTCATTCATATTATTTTCTTCATCTTCCCTATCAATCGGTTCCCCTTCCCAATTAATAATGGTATCTTGTGCAACCACAGCATAATCGCCAGGTTCAACATCCACAACTTTAAACTCAATTTGTCTCATACCACCTCTTACTATAAAATGATCATCTTTTCTTACAGGCCTATAAGCTTCGACAAAATATGGTTTTAAGTAAACATCGAATAAATTACCAGTCAAACCTTCAATGGAATCTGACATTGGTAAAACTGAAATTCTTGAAGCGTACTTAATATCAGGACATGGGTGAACAGTCACTAAATCACCCAGTCTAATTCGTAGATTATTTCTGACGATACGATTAACTCTACAAGCACCGTCTTCGATATCGTCGTCAATTAAAACAATCAAAACTGTGTCTCTTTTCTTCTTACCTTTAACCAGAACTGTATCACCACGGAATAACTCTAATTTATCCATTGTATTGGAATTAATAGCAATAACGGAACCGTCATCATTAGTGGCATCATCCACCAACAACGTATTTGGTTTATTCTTTTTCCTTAAAATAGCAGTAGCTGTAGAGTCTTCGGTAACTGGCTCTGCACCAGATGCATCCAGCAATGGTTTGTGTTCCTTTCCCATAATAAGTTTCTTTTAAAAAGTTCTAAAACCTTATTAAAATAGCCGCTAACAAAAGAACTGCTTAACTAGTAAAGTGATGAACAGTACTCTTATTGAAACCTGTCAAGTTATCTAAACAATACTAAACTTCCACTACCAATAAGATATCCAGAAAACACAATAGAACAAATATAAGTTAAAGAATTAGATTCCTTCCTTTCTTAAATAATTCCTCTTCTTTTATATCCCAATTTTGCCACCGTCCCCTAATTTTAACAATCGGGTATTCAGGAACGGTACGGCGCTATCACCATCTTATATTATGAACAGGCAAAATATTTTATAACTAACAGATGGAAATTTAATACATAAATAATAATATAGAACTGGTCATATAGATTAGTTCTATATATCAGTGGTGTCGGTGCATGGGTAAGGATAAAATATTTGCTGGTAGAATCTTTATTTTTTATTGTTTTCTGAAATTTTATGGATATTCAAAGTTGTTCAATGAACTAAATAATAAATTTTAAAAAATGGAAAATAAATATTATATAATTCCAGTTATAATTTAAATTTCTTTGAAGAATCATCTTTCTTGACTATGTACTTACAATAAAGTACAACTCAAAATGCTAACTCGCATCTCTGTTTACAGCGAAACTGTTGAAATTGATAATGACAATATTCTGTACAAGAATATGTGATATAATGTAGTAAGAAATGATCAATCAAGAGTTAAACATATGGTTTTAAGAGCCCGGTTAGGTTGATAATATGGAGATTATTAATTAGAGGTATGGAGTATTGAATGTATGCAACCAACAATAAGAATAAAACTACGTTATTAATGGTATTTTACATATTTTTACAATAGGCGAGACATTTGCAGTATATGGATAAGTTCATGATCCAATTATCCATCGAAGGAAAATGATATAGGTTAATTTCTTTTTGTTTATGCAAATTCATATATTAGACGATAGATCAACATTAATTAATAATTGTCATATTTTCATTGGCACTTCGTTCAGCAAAATCATATTTTTCACTCATGGTTGGCCATATTCCTTTAAAGAAAATTCCATAGAGTTCTAGTTGGTATGCCATACTCTGATATTTACCAAAGAGGTTTATAAAATTCCTTGGAATTGTCAATAATAGAGTCGTTGATGTTGGAATTCATCATTTATATTTAATAAAAGTTGTATATTGTGTTTTGTATATAGG